>VZTX01019305.1:0-14306 GCA_013400915.1 Pardalotus punctatus | reverse complement strand
CTGCACGCCCGCCATTGCCCTGCCCGCCCCGCCCCGCCCGCTGCCTCTGGGCACTTCAGCACTGCCCGCACCCACAGAGCTGACCGCGCCACAGCGCCCCCTGCAGCTGCGCGGGAGTCATCGCACCCGCCCTGCCCGGCCGGGAGCCCGACAGCGCCCCTGCCGGCTGGGACCGGAACTGCACCGAACGGGAAAAGCGCTTGGCAGCCCAGAGACTTCTGTCACTGCATCTTCTGGTTTTTGTTTGTTTGTTTGTCATTGCTACTGTTGTTGTTGATTGTTTGCCTTGCCACAGATACTAGTAAAGAACTGTTATTCCTTTCCCCATATCTTTGCCTGAAAGCCCTTGATTCCAAAGTTATAATAATTCAGAGGGAAGGTGGTTCACATTTGTGGGTTTTAAGAGAGGTTTACACCTTCCTTAGCAGACATCTGTCTTCAAACCAAGACAAATGATTTAGTAATAAAGATGGGCCATAACCAAAACCCTGGAGTCAAGCTTGTGAGATACAATATGGAAAGCATGGATTCAAACTCACACTTTATAGATCTATTACAGGCTCAACTCCAGCCTTGAGGGATGAGATTTTTCCCATGGAAATGAAAGAGTGAAGTAACGGAGCTTTCTATTACTCACTGCAACTCCTGCTACCTACAATACAACAAAGTTCAGATGACTGGTAAAAATGACACTCCATTGTGTGCGGTGCTGCACAAACACCCAGTGAGAAAAAGGTCTTTCTTTGAGAATCATCCAGGACAGACAAGTAAGATGAGTACTGGAATAGAAGCAGATACAGGTAAGTAAGAACACATTGAGTTGCAGAGAAGCCAGAGAAACGGAAGTTTGCAGATGACTGGAGTTTACAAATACGTTCAAACAGCATTCCCTGGTGAATCCTTCTGTATCTGCAAGACAACAAATGAACAGTTGATTCCTTTAGGAACTCGACCCTGTCAGTAATTTGGTGTTGCTTGAGCTCCATGGGAGCTTTTTTTTCAGTACCAGTTTACAATTATCAATACACACCATTTACGATCTTGATCCCATGTCTTCTGCATTCTAATTTGTGGGACAGCATGGTCCATTGGAACTTCACAGATGTAGCAGGTGCAAATCTGAAGTCCACCAGAGAGAAAGGATTTTTTCCATGTTGAACTGTTATAGGATGGGGCTATTTCTCTGTAATAGTAATTTTGAAAGATATAGTAGTTCCTTCATACTTTGTCTCATCTGATCTTTGCTTGAAAAGACAAGAAAATGTTCCTTTGATTTTGCTTTCAGTACATCAAACAACAGGGCTGTAGGAAACCATTGTTTTCAACCAGCCTTCTTTCCAGCTTCAAAATAAATTGTGCTATTATTTTTCAGAGTTTATGATGAAACAAATTCCTTCATGGTGTGAACGCCATGAAATGACAACTTTTAGTCCAGAGTGAATTGTTCTGGCTCAGTTAATAACCCTAGAAAATAAAGATTGCAAGAGAAATACTGGCGGAAGTCTTCATGATATTAGCAGGAACAAAGCTCTGTTGTAATGTTTTCTAGAAACAGGGCCACAGTGATTTGTTCAGCAATCTGTTCTGATCTAATAATAAAGGAAAAAGTGTTCCTGTCAAGTTAAATCCCAGATCCTCTATAAGCTAGTGCATATTTTCAACAGACACTATCAATAGACAAGTAGCATTTAGAAAATAACTTTTTGTTTTACAGTACACTGACTGAGGGGAAAAAAACCTGAGATCCTAATGACATTCTTTAGAAGTAGCAAGACCAGTAAAGTACAAACAATTGCTGCACTGTGATTTGAAGAAGGAAATGGAGCCATTATCGTCCTTACTGCAAGGGCCTGCCACCAGTATCTACTGAGATGCTCTTCTTGGGTAAAGGAGCTGAGTGGTCTCATGGCCCCCAGGATGTTTTCACTACAGATGAAGATACATTTGAGTATGTTCTGCATGAGCTTGCTTTCCTCAGCTACATGCCATGAATAAACCAGTGGTCTGGGAAACAACAAGCCGAAAGTAACTAACCTAAAATATACGTATCCTGCACAAGAATTTATGGAGCAGGAACATGTCTGAGAGCTCTGGATCTCAAAGCAGGCAATGGAGTAAAAGGGATGCACTGCAAAGTGTGAAAATAACAACTTGAAATTATCTTCTGTATCTACCTCTTCACAGTCAGAACTACACAGTGCAGACACATCGTGACAGACCAAGTTAAGACAATGTGAACCAAAGACAGTCTCATAAGGCCCCTCAAAGAAGGGTACACTTAAAAACAAAAGTGAATTTGTAATCCACACATGAAAAAAAGTATGCAGGAGAGTGGTTTTTTTTGACAAGAGGGGCTGTAAACCTTGTTGTGTTTCCCTTGCAAGGGAAAATCAGAGTCTTCAAGATATGTAAACCCCCAAAGACCATAAAGACCACAGGCTATGAATGCACAGGAAATAACATGTGGGAACATCACGCAGAGACTGCATTTATAAAATAAAGGTAAAAATCCATCTGATTTTAAAAATTGTCACCTTTCTTAGTGTCACTACTTCTCTCCTTCTTTCCCCTCTATCAGTTACCTACGTTTTTAATTCCTTGCTCCAATTTTAAAATGTATTTTTGAGGCAGCCACTGATGTACTACAGAGGAGCTCTACTCCGCAGGAGTGAAAGATTATAGTTTTCAACCTGGAACTGGCCAGGTCTGGTACTGTGAATGTGTGATTTAGGTGAAAGACACGTCCGTTTTACATCTGCTGTTCATCCATGACCTAACAGACTTGTCTGTGCTCATTAACTGGGTTCAACACATCTCTATTGCCTTTCCCTGCTGGCAGGAGCAATGTGTGAAGACAATGAGGGCAAAATTGCCACCTCATGTTTGTTTCTTGAACCTTTATGACTCATGATAAGGCAGGCTCATAAAAAGAATTATGTGTATTATCTTGCCATAAAATAATTCTGATATATATATATATATAAAATTTTACAATGGACTTGAGCAAAAAAATATGTTGCAAGATGCTGGCCAATAAAAATGGAAACATTGATTTTTTTAAAGAATACAGTACTGAATTCTGATACAGTCCACAACATATTGTGTGAGGAGCCTAAACTCTTCTGGAAAGTCTTAGCTGAGAAGTTAGCTGGACCAAACCAATATGGGTAGAAACTCAAGGTGTATATTCCTGCAGTCACTGCAGGATTGTACAAAGATGATCTCAATTAGTTTTTTGAAAAATTGTAAGTGGTTTTCAGGTTTATGGAAGGAACAGCATTTTTGAACATTATTTTACTTCTCTCACTTTTCTCTCCAATAAATTAATTGAAAACAAGGACTTGGGCTTCACCCCTGAGGGGAGGCACAACGCATTTTTCCCAGAGACCTCTTCTGTAGTGCATGTTACTGGAAAACAAATAAGCAAAAACCTGGAGAGGTGCATCTGTGCAGAGGAATGTGTGTTTGCCCTAGTTTCTAATTTCTTTTACTGTTAATTTGGAGACAGACATCTCTTTCATGAAAGCTCCTAAGGGATGATGAACTTCTGTGTGCACGTGTGTACTTACCTTTTTTAGGGTAGCAAAAATAGAACACCTGAAGTCTGAAGCTTAACAAATGCAAGCTACATTTGGACAAAGAGAATTCTTCATCTACTTATTCAAAAAACTCTCGCTATTTTCCAGCCCAAGTGAATAGATCTTTTATTCACAAAATCTGACTGAGGTGCTCACCTCAATGTCTTTCTTGGAATGAAAGGCTTAAAACTGAACACAGGATTTGAGGTGTGGCCTCACCAGTGCCAAGTACAGGGGGACAATCCCTGCCCTGGTCCTGCTGGCCACACTGTTGCTGATCCAGGCCAGGATGCCTTTGGCCTTCTTGGCCACCTGGGCACACCCTGGCTCATGTTCAGCTGCTGTCACCAGCACCCCCAGGTCCTTTTCCTGTGGGCAGCTTTCCAGCCACTCTGCCCCAGCCTGTGGCACTGCCTGCGGTTGCTGTGACCCCAGGGTAGGACCTGGCCCTGCACCTTGTTGGACCTTACACCCTTGCTCATTGATCCAGCCTGTCCAGATTACCTGAGCAAATTTCAAGAACTAGAGAGACTTAACAGGATAGGATTTTTTTGGGCTTTGTATGGTGAGCTGAAGTTGGTCACACTGCTATCTGTACAGAGCACAGCACTGTCTAGCCCAAGGAATTGAATGCAAGTTTTGCAAGTCACTGTTCTTCTCTCTAAGGGTTTTATTGTTATCTGGCACTGGACGTTCTCAAAGTCTCAGACCCTGCACATATGTGATTAAACTAGACTCTCAGATTTCCTGTAAAACAGGTTTCTTGTTCTTGTGGGTGCTGAGAGGATGTGTGAGCATGAAAAACCCAAGTGTGTCAGTTTAACAAAATGCTTACATATTTTGCAATGACTTAGAGCTTCTGGAACGCCAACACACCTTCTGTATGTGTAGGTTGCCAGTACAGTGAACTGCAAAACCACACCCTCTCTGACTTGCTTTTACATCATACCTGAGAAGGGATGCAAGTTTTGTTTTGAGAGCAAAATTGAAACAATTTATATTCTCAAATGTCTTCTTGTGTAGCCCCTTTTTGGAAATACTCAACTCACACCTTTTCCATGAAGGTCTTTCCTTGGACAGGACATCCCCAGCATGTTTATGCCTCCTTTTGTTTGCCCTAGCTACTATTACCTCTCTTTAGATGTTTTCTGGTACAGGCTGAATCATGGTGGGGTTTATACCATAAACAGCATGAAGTGTCTACTCTGTTTATGCTAGAAGGCTCCTGTTAACCTTTAATCCTCCTAAATCTTTCTCAAAACAATGTGAAACAATCTATTTTTACATTCTTCCCTGTCACTTGATGCTGTTTAATATCACAAACAAATTTTGCACAACTTGAGAAGCAATTAGAGCCTCTTGGGTCAGGGATAGCACTAAGGACACTGTCTCCACTTGTCTGTACCTTTTCCAGGAGCTGAAAAGGGCGATTCTGAATGGGGTGAAAGACTTCTAGGGTGGAGTGGGCACACATCTCATTTCAGCGAGAGCCACAGGTTTCCCAGATGCCATCTGGGGTGAAGCCCCTCTCCAGCCTGGGAGTGCTTCAGGAGGTGAAGGGATACAAACTCCCCAAGTGCCCCTCCCCTGCCGACCCTGACCCCATTAGGGACTGACAGCTGTGAAAGACATAGGAAGCAATTAAAACACACTGTATTAGTCACAAAGGCTGATGGGGTCTGCTCTCCAAAAAGGGTAGGTCTGCAAAAGAGATAAAACTGGGAACCTCAAGTCCTGTAACACGTGGCTCGCAGGCTTTGTGCAAGTCTATCCTCCTGGATCCACTTGGGGTTATTTATTTACTTAAAGTTCGTTTGAAAACTGGAAGCTTCAGGCTACTTACTCAATTAACCTCAACACCTGTTTGGCTGGAAATGCTTAGAGAATAGTGTGAACAAGCTGTGGCAAGGTTTTTCTCCCCTTTTTTCAAGAGAAGGGAACAGACAAAATATATTTCTGAAGCAAATGTTATTCCAGCCTGCTCTCAGGTCTGTAGTGCTGGGGTTTGCTCCTGATGATGATTTAAGTGGAAGCTCCTGCTAGCATCCACTACTGCTATAGCAGAGATAATAATGATATCTAAATCAATAGATTGTAGTGAATGGCTGTTGTTTTAACTTTTGCCTGCTTCTGTTTTATTGCCTGATGGATTTTGGCTCTCAATTCTCCTCTTCAGAGGCCTACAATCCGCACCAAATGTTTCACATTACTCAGTGTGAAAAACCTCCTATTCTTTCAGATTTTTTACAAGTTCATACATCCGTGGAAACCTGATATTTCATATTTCATTCTGCTTTGTGAATGTCATTGTGAGGGATGCTGGTTCACATGCAACAGGCCTCTTCTGTCTTTGATCAGTTTGACCACAACTAATTGTAAATGGAGAACAAATGAAAGAAATTTTTATAAATTTCATGGGAATTCAGGCAGGGCCTAAGCCTTTCCTAATGCCTCCATTCACAGTAAATGTTTATTGAATACTTTCAGTCTACTGTGTACTTCAGTATTTATATAGTTATAAGTAGAGTTAGGTTTTAGCTTGTTCTGAGCAGATCCAGTGAAAGAACTCTCCCATATCTTTCATTCTTTCTTCTTTCCTTTCTTGTCTTGTGTTTCTTTTCCTCTCCAAAGCACTCCTTTCCTTTGTCTTTACCTTATAAAACAGGCTGCTGGCCAAGGAGAGGAACACCACAGTTGCTGGGTTCCAGAGCCTACAGCTGTAAGAAGGGTAAGAAAGGGGGGAAAAATGACCGTAAAATTTAAAACAAATTCTGAGGCACAAAGCTGAGTTGGGAAAAATCAAATGAAACTGTTAAAGATTTGTCCAAAATAAAGTCATAAATGCCCTGAGCCAAGAGAAACAGCTGCTAGGTCATGCAGGCTAAATCTGAAAAGGCAACACAACAAAAAATTAAATATTATGAAGCTAGTAAGAAGTTGCCAGTATTCTTCTTTTTGCTTATCAGTCTCTCATTCTTGTGTTCTTACATGTTTCCCCACCTATAGCACAGGTTGCTTTTCCAAAGGAAAACATCATATACAACAAAATCTTTTGGGGAGTTCCCTGTGTGCCCAATCCTGCGCATATTTGGCTGTTTCAAGGATATTGCAGACTAGAACCAGCTCCTTTGGCCAGGGGCTGGGAAACATACGGCTCACAGAGCCTCATATCTTCTTTGTCACAGATGCCATGCCCGTTGCTGGATCCCCTCGCATGTGCTGCTGGCTGACACCGCGGTGGTGGCAGACACGGAATGGGACAGGTGTTGCTGTGAGCTGATGCTGCTTTGCAGAGGCAAATGAAAGCTCTGCAGTGAAACATGAGATGTGCCAAGCAGGAACAAGAGCAAAGCTACTTGTCTCAGCCTCTCATGAAGGCCCATGTCTTCTGCTTGTCCATCAACACCTTTTCAAACTGCTTCATTCATATGGAAAATAAGGAAGGAACAGAAAGCCCTAGGAGGACAGGGCATGAGTGTGCAATGTGTGAAGCTTGACACCACCGTAAAACAAGGAGGGCTGACTTTTGTGTAAAGTATAGGAAAGTAAGGATATAACTTGTCCCTTTTAAATATGACTACAAAAAAAGAAAAACAGCTCAGAGCAGTGGTGAGGCTCAGAATTCATTACCATAATTTTACTTCTCTCCTGGAGTGCATTCCTTCTCTTCTCCCACAGTTTTTTAATTTTTTTTTTTGTGTTTGTATTTCTCATCTTTAAGCCCACTGAGGCCAGGAAAATGCCTGTTTTTCCTTTGGAGAGTGACTAACACTTGTGTGGAGATAGTGAAGAGACTTGGATCTTTGGATCTTGCACAACAGTAAAACCTTGAATCTAAAATGATCAAAGAGGTGATGGATTTCTGAGAAGAAGATCCTTTATTGTTGTTCCTTTGCAGTACCTCCATATTTTAGAAGGAAAAGGGTGAGAAGTTGGTAAGAGATGAAACCCAGATAATGTGATACTGAATTTTCCTTGACTTTTGTCTTCCAACCCTTTTTTTCCTCTTTGTGAAGGCAGTAACATCTTAAAAGCAGCTTTATGCTGTGATATGCAATCCAGTATGCTAGGTTTGTCTAATTTCTGAATTCTAAGCGATGAATGCACACTTCTGTCAGCCAAACACCACATGAATTGTTAAAAATAAAACACTTGATAATCGGTATTAAACTAAATCACAGAGCAGAGATGGAAGATGATTATGGTCTGGGCTTTAAGTATTATTTACCTTCCTACAAAGAGCTTGTCTAGTCTTTCACAAACAGGGTATATAAAACACTTACTTAACATGTAACTTGAGCCATGAAAATTGTATTACAGTTAAGTGTTCTTATAGCCACAGGGTTTTAATCATAATTAAGAGACCAGGGAAGAAAAGTGGGGGAGGAAAACAGAAGTAGCTTAGAGAGGACCCTGCCCACAGGTTATTGGATGCATGGATGGCATCATAATGCAGAGGGTGCAGAAGTGCCACCAACACAGAGCTGGCAGAAGCAGCAGGCACCCTGAGGGGACACTGCCTCCAAGCCACTCACCTGGCTGCTGCAAAACACACCCCTGCTCTCCTCTGCTCTGCTCTCTCAGAGGTCCAGGTTAGACAAATCTAACAGCTCTATTGCTTAACTGATGGGAGATGATATACAAATCTACATGAAGACAGAGAAAAAATGTCTTTTATAAGACAGCTGCTTTCATTTTTCTCACATTATTATTGGGACTTTTCCTGAACCACTTCATTAAGTGTCTCAGAAAAACGGACACACATAAGTAAGTATGTTGTAAATTTCACCTGACAGCACATTCCCTGGCCAGTCTTCTAGTTGTCAAGGCTAGGAAAAAAATTCCTAGTACTGCTGCAAAAACAGGGAAGAAGAATGGACACAAAGAAAATGGAATTAAATGCTTGAAAATTACCCACATAGCTCATGCTAGTCTAAATAAACCCACTTTACATGTTTAAAATATATTTGAAGTATATGCACACATGATCAGCCTTATCTTGTTGGAAACAAGGTGGAATCTACTTACAGAAGGACACCTACTTCAACTATCCTCATTTGGTTGTTTGAGATTGTCAGTCCCCCTCCTTCAGGGCTGCGTAATTTTCCCTAATCACGCTTCTCCTACTCCAAAGTCCTTGAACTTAAAAAACTCTAGGATAGATTGTGCAGGAAACCTCCTCCCACCCACCCCCACAAAATATTTCTAACATTTCCACACAGCAAAACCCAGAGAATGTGAAAGCTCTCTAATGGGCAATCACACTGCAGGCAGCACGTGAAAAGGACTGGTCCTCATGTGGGTATGTTTTTCGGTGGACAATTTTTGTTTTGAATTGATCTGTAATGATGGAAGTTTGGGCTCTTGGGAGACAACTCACTTCTTTCTTCTCATGTATGCTTTAAACATATTTATATTTGTCTAACTTGTTGTAAAACTGAATAGTGGTAGTGTAGTGCAACTACTGTAACTTCTCAAGGGTATGTGATGACTTGATTAGGAATAAAGAATATTCAAGCGTTATTGTTTAACAGTGGATAAAACAGTAATCTTTTTCCTCTTGTATCCCAGAGGTTACATTCTGCATATTCTTTATCCCTCTCCAGGTTTAATGCTCATTTTTCCAACACAACTTTATCTGTCTTTTGGTGTAGTGAAAATATTTCTTCCTGTTAAACAGTGCAGGGTGAACCATACTTCATTCAGCAGCACATTATCTGTAAGTGATGGAAATAGCTGTATTAAGCCAAAATCTTCTAGCAACTGACAACTGACAGACTGGCACGAACAAGATCTGCACCCGGATTTCTTACCAGAGAGGCATCTTACTGGCTTCCCTCAGCCTGCTTGACCACAAGTTTCTATAACAAACACAATAGCTGGCACACATTTGGTATTGAGCAAGTGCCGTTTTATGTTGGTATTCTCATTCAATTTCCATATGTTGGCAGAAACAGATGGAACTGGATTTTCTTGCAATTACTGTGAGTCTAGGGTAACAGCTCCTAAATCTGCCTTGGAGTGAAAAGATATAATGCAAATATGCAAACATGGGGTAACAGCCTAGAGACTAAAATACAGTAATACAACTTAACACAAAGAAACACTAAAACTGATTCAGGATTTATTGATTAGGCTGTATCTCATGAAGGAATCTCATGAAACTTAAAAATTTGTACACTAAAATTAGTGAAATTAGTTAGGGATAGAGCTGCAGTGCCCTAGTGTTTCACTAAGACTTCTAAACAAAAGTTATTAATTAAGTAACGTCTGTGGGTCTTAGAGGTTAAAAAAAGTTATTTTGTTTTCTAAGAAAGCTCTTTTATGAAAATTGCAACACATACTCCAATCTCTTTGGTTCTAACACCAATATATATTTTTGAGATCGCAACACTGATAACATCCATGGAGTAGAAAATATGGTTTGAGGTGTTTTTTTTTAAATTCTTGACTCCCTGGCTCAGATTTTCAAAAGTGAGTTATGTAGACTTAAGCTCAAAAGCCTTATTTATTGGAATGGGAATTTAAACAGAAAATAAAGGATTTTGTATCCAATTGATCAGCCAAAATGTTACTAAACTAAAGCTTAAGGGACTAGAAAGCCCAGCAAGGGAACCTGGTATGATTATCAGTTTTAACTACAAAAGGGTTAGCGTAGAAACTGGAAAATTGTATTATCTTCAGTCTACATGGAAACAGATAGGGAACACATGTTGAGCCTTTAAGGACCTGATCCAGCAAATCCTTTTGTACCTGCTTAAGAACCACAAACATTTCAGTTGAATGCATTAAGGACATGAAGGTATGTGCTTCCAGGTCTAACAGGAACAGTGTGAGAAGCTCCTGCTTTTCCTCATATTGCTGTTTACTGCTCACCCTGCACAGTGAGCTGACAGCACCATTCTCCTGTGAAAGCAGGGTCCCTGCTTTTGGATCCAGTCACCACTGACGGAGCCAGCTTCACTCAAGCCACCTTCAGTACTTCCAGAACAGTTGCTTAAGCACTAATCATAAGGAATACGGAAGGACTTTGGAAAGAGTAAACACAGCCTGCATTCATACCAGCTCCAATTCCTCAGAAGAAAAATTGATTTTCATAACAGAAGAATTACTATTTCTTAAAATAAGCAGCATTTTGGGAGATTTATTCACTATCTGGTTAAAAAAAATAGACTAAATAAAAAATAAAAAAAAGAGAAAGAAGTAAATTACATGTACAACATGTACAAGACTTTTTACATGACTTTTTACAGACTTTACAACAAGTGTGGACATGCTTTTTTCCAGCTGCCGTGGTCATTTCTGAAAACAGATTCTTTGTTTAAATAAAGAATGATTCAGACATAAAGTATGATAGCTTATTCTTTAAACGCATTTATGTAAAGTTGTAACTAAGTTTTTGCCTTTTTTATGATTTAAAGAGGTAAAACCCAAATATATTTCTTGCATGTAGAGAAATTATATGATAGTAAATAAAATGTTTTTGTAATTTATTAAACAGAAAAGTAGGAGAAAGATAAAAGTAAGGATTTGACACAATAATTTACAGCAACATTTCAGTAATGACAAATCAAAGCCACAAAATTCAGAACCAGAATTAGGACAGAAAGTTGTTAGATGGGGTTTTGTTTCAGCCTGCTTTAGCAGGTGTCCAGGAGAATGATTTGGGTCTACATGGTTATATACGTGGTCCTAAACTTCTGCTATGTTTGAGGCTATTCTAATCAAGGATCTTGGCTTTAAGCACTTTATTAAGCATAATAACTGTGCATTTCTTTACTGTAACTTTTGCCACAATATGATAAATGCTTTGGTTTGAATTTGAAGGTTTTTTTTTTTTTTTTTTCTGTAAAGAAAAGGAATCCATCTTTATTAAAGAAGCAGTAAGAAACTGGGAACCACCAGATTTCACCAGCTGTCTGGACTTCACAGTTATGTATTGGTTCTGTTCTTCCCAGGACTCCAGGTGAGTTGGATTATGATCTTGCTGCCAGGTAACTGTATTTTTACCCTTCCAGTCTCTCTCTAATCACAACTCTGGACTTATCCACTTTTTTTTTTTTTTTTTAACCTAAATTTATTAACTGTTGTACTTACTCAGTAGTTCACAGATGTAATGTCGATTATATGATATTTGTTCTTGAAAAAATACAATCCAATGCACAAACCCTACCAATTAGAAGCACTGAGTTGTAGTGAAATTTATAGTTACATTGAAAAAGCTTTTAGGGTAATAACAAGACATAAATAGCACTGTAACCAAAGACTCTCCCAGTGCTTTCAGGTCAAGAAAATAATTCAGCCCTACTCCTGTAAATTTAAGAAAACTAACAAACAAAAACCAACCAACCAACCAAACCCAAAAACCCCAACGGCATCAACCCCCAAGAAAAAATTGACAATGTCAAAGTTCTTTCTGTCTAACCTTTTCTAGGGATAAAATTTGTAATAACCAAAATGTTGTAGTATCCCCATCTAAAATTTTGTTGTGTTTCAGTTTTCTGAGAACATAATATGTCCTGTCCATACTGTGCCTCAGAAGAAGCAGGACCTGCTCTTTGTGAAGCTCTGCTGCCCAAAAGCCTTTATATTAATTGAGTGCACTACAGGCAATAGGGCATTCTTTAATGAAGATCAGGGAAGCAAGAAATCTTGCTTAGTGGGAAGTGTAAACATTATTATTACCTGAATCTGAGCAGGAGATTAATGTCTGGTATTATGTTCTCAAACAGGCAGGGCAGCAGTCCTGCCTTAAGTCCTTGGAAGCTGAAGGCAGACTGACATCCAAACCCAAGCTGGTGCACTTGGCTAATTCACAAGACTAGAGGATTAACTCTTGTCTCTGTTTGGAGCAGGAGGAAGTGTCTTCCCTGTGCTACCAATGTTCCCCTACAATTATGATGCTCTGCATGGGGAAAGAGAAGAATCTGTGATAGGTAGTTGTTCCAATCTGCTTAAGGTAAAGAGAGGCAAGTTTTGCCTTGATCCACAATTGCAGGAAAGAATTAGGTTCTAAACATACCCAAAAGTGAGATTAAAACACCAACAAGGTTAAATGTTGAGATCCAAAGTGGTAATCCAACCATATTTTTTCATAAAAGAGGAAAGAAGGAGAGAAAAATAGAAAAGTAGCAAAATGCCAGGAATAATTATGAGAAGCACAGGAAAGGGGGTACCACCACCATGGGTCCAGCACTGGCTTACAGAGTGAGATGAGTAAGACCTGGGTCAGCTGTAACAGGTCTTTCCCCAGTGAAGTCCCTCTGAAAGCTGCCAGCGAGGGAGCAGAGCCACGGCAGCAGAACCAGCAGGGTGGGGCAGGAACAGCCTCACAGGAGCAGTCAGGACAGTGCAGAACAGCACAGACAGCAAAGACTCTGACACTCTGTAAATTTTGCAGCTCCTACGATAGCTCATGCGTTTGCTTATACAGTGTTTTCAGAGTGGCAATGTCACGTCCACTTCATAGCTATAGTATGTCGGTGTCGAATTTCATCTTTGTTCACTTAAAGTTCATTGTCTGGCTTGTTGGTATGTAGGCAAAGTTCTCCTGATGTATCAAAAATTTGCTGCTTGCTCACCTGATGTATCAACTACAAAATCTTTTAATGACTTGCAAACAGGGTGCCTCATTTTCTAAAATAAAGTCCTTTCTAAAATTTTTGGCAGAGGCAGTTTAAAACTCAAACTTTCAAAGCTTAATCTTCTAAGAGGCAATGCAGAAACATTCCTTAATTTTTCTTCATTCATTACAGTAATTAAGATCAAGAAGATGAGAATTCCCCTAGATTAGTACAATCAGATACCTGTATTAGAACAAGCACAACCAAAAAATCGCGGAGGGTGTTAGTTATTTATGACTCCTTACTGAGAGCCAGAGGAGAAGTCATTTGTCATCCAGACCACCTCTCCAGAGAGGTTTTATGCCTATCAGTTCTTCATGTTTGGGATGTCACAAAGAGACTGCCAAGAGCTGTGGACTATCATCTGCTCCTACTCTTTCATACAGGGTTGAACAATGCTGCAAGAAAGATATCTTGAAATATCAAAAGGGACTTCATGTCCCTTGGAAAGATTGAAAGAATCAGGAGCACATTTAATGTTCTATTTTGTCCTCACGAAAGGGGCTGGGATCAGGTAGAGTGAGATGAGTGGCTAGGGATTAGGACTGGCACCAGAGGTGCCATGCTCAGGGCTTTGGGTTCTATCATTTGGGATACTCCTTTGGGAGACTGGGCATATTGACAGCAGATGGGGTGCACCTGACAAGCTGGCAGGACTTGTTAGCAAGGCTTTATATTCAGCAGGGAGAGGAGATGCTCTGCTTGGGCATCAGGGAGGAACTTTCAGTGACAGCACTTTAGGGAACAGCAGGGATATATGTGTAATTCATCCCAAAAGAATTAGAGAGGGCTCTTCCCAGAAGATGAAGTGGTGGACAGCCCAGCTGAAGTGCCTCTACACCAATTCATGCAGCACAGGTAACAAGCAAGGGGAGATGGAAACCATGGTGCAATGAGAAAACTGTGACCTAATTTCTATCACAGAAACATGGTGGGCTGAGCTTTATGACTGGAGCACTGCAACTGAGGGAGAGACAAGCTTTTTAGGAATGACAGGCTGGGAATGAGGGGTGGAGGTGTTGTCCTCAATATTAAGAAAAGGGGAGATTGTGAAAAACTGCCTTCAGGTGTGGCAGTGGATTATACCCACCCTGCCGTACCTCAC
>VZTX01019304.1:473355-636360 GCA_013400915.1 Pardalotus punctatus | reverse complement strand
GGGATGGGGCGGCAGGAGCGGCGAGGAGCCGTCGGCGGCCGGGCAGGACCCGCCCGAGGGGAGGGAAGGGCAGGGGCAGCCCCGGGCGCTGCGCCCACGCCGTCCGGGCTGTGGTAGTCTCGAGCCCAGCCCGAGGAAGAGGCTCGGCTCCTCTCCGGATAACCACGTTATTTCCCAGTGATCGTTTCATGGCTCTGCTGCAAGGAAGGGTTAATTAAGCTTAAATCGCTGTTTACAATCCCAGTGCCACGAAGGGCGGCTCGGTGGGTACCCCCGGCTCCCAGTTCTGCACACCCAAGCAGTCACAGCATCCCATTCCCAAAAACCCCTCCACAGGCACAGGTAGGCAAGAGAAGTTTTATTTACGAAAGATGTTTCAATTAAAATTTCTTAAAAGTTGAAAAAGACGATGCAACTTTACCGCGGAAATGACTTAAAATATAACAAATTGCACAAAATATTAACACTGATCATACAATATTTCAAAGAATAACAAGCATGTGCTAAAGAAACTGTAGAATCTAGAAATACCCCAAATATATCTAGTTTACAATTGCTGTACAAAAAGCAGTTATAAATACTTCACATCTAGAAAAAATACACAGAACCTTTGAAATAGACTTTCCCTTACATATAAACAACCTTTGTAGAAAAAAAACAAAAACACCCAATACAGGCCAATCCCCCCACTCTGAGATATGTTTGAACTAGTACTGGTTAGCACCAACATTGTATTGTAGTGTGTCACAAACAGGAGTTGTTCAGGTTTTTTAAAAAATAATTTTAGTGTTTAGAATTTACTTAAGACCAAACAGAGACTAGAAAAGATAACACAGTATGGTACATTCATAATTTGACAGGAAATGAGTACAGAGGAGGTGGAAGTTGAAAAGTCGTGTTGCAGTCAGAAGTACAGGGTGGTTTATGTGGTTCTCATTGCTACAAGACTCCTGTTTGTGTCAGCAGTGAATTGCTTTGACCCTGATCTTTCAGTTATGTGCATGATTGATGAAGCCAATGCCAGCAGTATCAGGCCTTTTAATCTATTCATTTTCTTGCCATGTCAAAAGTCAAAACCCTTTTGAAATAAGACACCTGTTGTGAAGTTGTAGTAACTGAAATGCGTGTTTCCCTAGAATACCTGTATGGAATTGCACTAAAAGTAAAAAATAAAATACGTTTTCTAAAACAGAGTCTGTGAAAGTTTATTAGAGACAATCTGGCAGGCTCAGGTTTATGGTAATGCAAGTGTTTCTACATACAGTCTTAAGACTAGAACAATTATAACTCTTTTAAAAAAAATCAACTAGTTTTTCTTGTTAATATTAACACCAATTTCTTTAAGTTAGTAATCTGCCATTACAGGAGCATAGCACCAATTTAATATTTATTGCTGTCGTGTACCCCTACAAATAAATTTTCCCAAGGTATTTACAACTGTACAAATATTCACAAAAGTGCAAAATTAAGACTTTATTCTGTGTATTCGTCGTGTTGGGTGTGTCGAGTCCCACGCACCCCCGTGACGCTGCCCTGCCTTATTGCTGTGTGGTGGGAGGTAAGAACACCCTGATGTGAGCACAGCGAGCCCGAGGGTGAATTTTCAAACACAGTCTCCTCTCCCTGCTCACTCCACGCTCGCCTTCAGCTCCATCCTGTGCCACAGCCCACTGGGAAGGGTCCCTAAACGTCGTTGGAGCCTTGGCTGGCGCAAGAGGAGAAGCTGTCGTACAGGGAATCACTCAAGGATTCCAAATTGTCCACATCCTGCCGACCCAAGCTATTCAAGGAAGCTGCTTCTTTCTTTCCATTTTCTTCCTTTTGTCCTTCAACCTTGTTCAGACAGTTCTTCTCTTTTTCTAATAAAAGTACGTTATTGCTGTTAAATTTATTGAGAGACTCCAGGGAAATTTTAGATACTCTATTCTGGGAATCTTCTTTTGTTTCTTCGGTTTGCTTGAATTTCTGTAAAAGCGAGGGAAATATCAGAAGCATATTCCTTAAAAAGTTATCCTACCATACACCATTAATTGCCATCTTTCCAAAGTTCACAGGGTGAAAGGAAACAGATTGTTAGATGCTTAAATAACTGTTATGATTAAATAGAACATGAGTGTCCATTTAAGGATAAATCATAACTTTAATGATTCTGCTGGGATGATAGGACTCCATTTATGTAACACTCAAGTGCTATTAACAGGGTCCTAAGTAGCAGACCCTGGCTTCGCACATCTTAAAGATCTCCAGCATCCTCACAGTAATTTACGTGTTCTCCTGTATGAATATTTCGGGGGGTATGTTTAAACAGGTATTTGTTTAAGTAGAGTTTAAAAAAAAAACAAGTGCAGTGGAGAAAACAGCATTTTACATAAATTAAGGATGCAAACGAAACTTGCTGGGGAATACCCTCACATTTTGCATGTATAAGCCTATTGATTTCCACAGACCCAAACTCTCTCTAATAGACAAGAAAGCAACAAGACAGGAAATTATATTGAACTGGGCCGATCCCCGCAGACCAGAATCAATCAGATATTGGCCAGGCCTTCTCGGAGAAGTGGTGTAATTCTGTGGGAACACCGGACAATGCATTAGCACATCATATTAAAAACACACAGTAGGATTGTACCAGAGTAATTTTATCCCTTTGTTAGCTACAGGTATTTTTCAATCAGAGATCTGACCAAGGAATTGTTAGGGAGCTGCGTAGGGAGCAGCTCAATAAAAATGACCTGCTCTTCATATACAGAGTGTTTCAGAATCTGGTTGCTAACTCCTCTTACAGATCATATTACCAGAGAAATACGGAATAGCAGTCAACATTTTACAATCAACATTCAATAACCTCCTGGACAGATAAGATTCAACGATTCTGAGATAGGCTATCAGAGCACAAAGCCATTCCTCATTTTTGGTACTGCCATCAGATGGCAAAGACAGAACCAGTAAATTACTGTAAATCCAAGGCATCAATATTTTTGTTTAGCTAGAAAATGAGATGGCATTTAAAACACACAGAAGATGCAGCTTGGGCAGATGTGTGCATGCTGTGGGTCATTACTTGTGCAGTTGTAAAGGGTCCTTAGAATTTTCTGAAGAATTCAAGCTTCAAGTCAGTCAAATGTTGTACATGCTGTGCTGCTGCTTCTTGGGAATCTTTGGCAAGAGCAAGACAAATTGTTGCATAGTTTGATTGCTTGTTTTGATGGCTAGTTAGACAAAAATTGAAATGCCAGTCCAATGACTGTTTGTGCTCTGATCTTGTCACATTTCATAAGCTGACAGTGCATGGATTAGATCACTATTTTTGGAAAATGTTTCAAACAAACTTGAGCAAAGCAACAGGAGATCCTAAAGTCTTAGTAAATGAACATTTTCTGTTTGGTTCATTAATTAATCTTGAGTCTAAAAGGTTTTAGGGAACGTTGTGTTGGATTCTAATTTTAGGTGACAGTTAAAACTAAGGTCTTCAATATCTGTAATTAAAATGTTTTCTGAGATAGAGGAATATAACTCTTGGTAATGGGAATAATCACAAATTTAGGACTCTATAATAGAAATTTTTCACAATTTCACCCTAAAATGTTCTTCCCTTTGCCCTCATTTAAAATACTGAAAAAGTTGTTTTGCTTCTCTCTAGGCCAGATGAGAAAATTCTCAGCCGTAGCATCAATAACACACGTTAGCACTTTTTGCTTTTCAGAGTGCTAAACCTGAAATACTTCATTTTATGACAGACTAAATGATGTTTCTTTGTCTGTAATTTTCCCACTTCACAGCTTTTCTTTAGATAAATTGAATGTGACTACTTAGCACAGACTTGGGACTGCAGGACTCAATAGTGGAGCTAGTAAGGCCTGTGCTAAAACTCTTATTGATTCAAATGGAGCCAATTTCAACTCCTGGGCAGAAGGAGCACAGGCACCTGGGGAATTTGCAGGACAGAGCATCACAATCAGAGGAGGATTTTTTAATGCATCACAATCAGAGGAGGATTTTGGCTGTCCTATTGAAGGACGGATTTACACCACAGGACAGAACAGACAATTCATTGGTATATTCTGCATATATGCAGTATCAATATTTTTTTATACTCTTCAAGCACAACCTAGACTACAATCCTACTTTAATTACACCCTAGATTCTCATTTATTTTATAGAGTACGTTAGAGAAACTGCAGGGAATAAAAGTACTCTACAAATTTTAAGCAAAAATATCGAATCAAGGGAAATTGAACTGAAGTCCATCAGTGAAACCTGTTGGCAAAAGATACACTGAGTAGTGAACAGTGCATCTTCAGAAATAAGTTATGGTATTTTTTGTCCTTTTGAGGTGTCTTAGTGCCCAGTTACATCCTTCTTTAAAAAAACCTCAGACTTTTCCTTTAACACACAGAAGAAAACTCATGAGCAAAAAATAAAGAAAACTTTAAGCAGAGACATTAATGTAAGAATCTGCATAATCAAAAAATCATTTTCCCCCACAATAACACAATTACGTACATTCTGAAGCTGAAAAGTCACTGGTCATTTCTTTAATCTTGATGTGCGTCAGAACAAATCTTAACCCAAGTTAAGAACTTTTTCTCTAGTTACTATAGATACAATTTGTAAAAAATTACTAAAGAGTATTTATTTAGATTCATCCTTAAATAGGTTTCTTATTATTCATGGCAGTCACAAAAGCTGCTAGATGAATCAAAAGGCAAAAGCAAAATAACTATTGTTAGAATTGTGTATGTGGTTACGTAGTATTTTTGGGTTTTTAATGCAGATTTGCTATTGACTGCAGCAGAGTCACAGGTGTAACAAAGAACAAGGGTTAGCCCAAAAACGTTAGCATTGTGTATTTCAAAGTAATTAGTTAAATAATGCATTTGAGAGTCACACTAATGTGACTCAGCAGCTGCTTCTGTTTGGAACATGAGGCGGGTGTGTTTTACATCCACGAGAACTGGGGGAGATTTGGTAAGAGACCACCCAATCTCTGAGTCATGGGTTCCAGTCAAATCTCCTGTATCAGTTCTGCATAGTGAACAGGTGGTTTTACCACCACGGGACAAAAAAACTCCATGATTTTGCTCAGTGCTGCTGGAAGAGCTAAGGTGGGACCAACAGTACATGCCTGCTCTCACACAGGATTCTTCTCAGCAGTAAAGCTTAAAACCATTTCAGCCTGAAGGTGTTGACTTTGCTGCTGACTGTTCTGATCTGCTCTGTGAGTGCTGTGTTTGCTGTGGACACTATGTTTTTCTAAGTAACAATTTAGGGGAAAAGACAAGCACATGAAGGAAGAGATATTGGTCTATGAGAAAAAGATAATAGAAAAAAAGAAAGAAAGGCTCAGTGCAAACAAGAACTGTGACTTTCCCAGAGCCTCTGTAACAGCTCTGGCCCATCAACCTAAAGCAGATCAATGGATAGCTTGTTTTACTTAGGATAAGTGTATTTTTGTATAGAAAATCTGTACTGTTTCGGCCTTAGGGTATGGGGAGCATTTGTGGTTCGGTTCCACCTCTGAAATTTCTTAGCTACCCAGTGTGGGGTGCCCTGCACCACCTGAGAACAGTGCCCAGTTGTCAGAAGAGTAGAAACTCTTTCTGACACACACAGACACTCATCACGAGTCACATCACTTTGAAATAAACTCATGAGTCATGAATCAGAATAATGTTTCCTCACTGGCAGCATCCTAAAGGGAATAACTAAAACCCATTAGTGATGTAATAAAATCTGGCATGTCACTTCAAGCACAGCAAATTAGGAAAACACAACTAGCCTGCAGTTACACTGATACATTATAAATAGGTGTTATTTCTACATTAATACATCAAATTAGGTTTTCTGTAAACTGTAAAAATGAGAGGTTACATGTGGGTACAATGCCTCTTCAGAGCTGTGTGATCAAGGACCAGGGAGAGCTGCAGCCCTTCTGAATGGCACCAGGACTGCTCAGGTGTAACGGGAAGGAGCAGGGAAGGGTGGGCTGGGTCACAGACACAAAGCAGCAGCAAGGCCATTTCTTGTATGCAGTAACACACAGAAGCTCTGGTTATCTGGAGGTCAGGCTATGCTTAAAAGGCAGAGCTCAGAATTAGCAATGAACCATTCTGTAGGATAAATGTATTTTCCAGCTGTCTAAGTTTAGTTAACCAGCACTTTAAAAGGCTCAGAATCAGTTACAAAAAAGAATAAAATGAACTTTATTTATGTCTCTCATGCATTGGGCAATTTACTTTTTAGATTAACACAAAAGCAAGAAAGGCATTGCTTCAAGTGAAGTATAACTGCAAAACACTATTGGGTAAAAACAACAAAATTGCTATGAGAATTAAATATAGATCAACAAAATCAATACTTAATTGTATAACTCAAGGTCTTTCATTTCACATCTGATCTCTAATAGAAGATACAAAGTATGTTCCCTTTTTGTTTTTTTAGTTATTTCTCATAACTTTATTGGGAGGGAAAACAATTTCTAGATTTTTACCTTTAACAAATTGCTTGTTACTTTGCCTGTATATGCTCAAGGTAAATTTGATCCCACGGAGCCACTATTTCTCATTTGAAATTCAGAGTTCTACCAATTTAGATACCCTCTAACTCCTGTAACTGCTTTGTATTGATGACACCATGGATCTCAGTGGGATTTGCTGCTGCAGCATTACACAGGCCGCTCATTCACAACCTGTTTAGTGGCACAGTTTGAGTATGTTCACAGCTTCTTGCAGAGCAGGTGCAAGGAGATGCAGGGCACTTTTCTACCAGAGATGCACTGGTGTAACCAGAAGGAACTTCTCACAGAATTCTGCGGTGTCACACAGCCATTTGCAGTAGAAGGTGCCACACGAAAAGGGTTGGGCTCCCACTGCCAGGCAGCGGCTGTCTGTCTCCAGCCAGCACAGAAAGCCATGCAGGCTCTCTGTGAGCGATCTCCAGAGCTCATTTAACGTCAGGTGAACAAGTAACACTGCGGTGGAAATAGTGGTACAGCCACATCCAGGAAACTACAAAGGTGAAAGCTGTAACTGCATGACCTCTGCTGCATTATGGCCGAGCTAAAAATGTGATGTTTGAACTTCTTTCTCTTTAAAGCATAACTTTAAATAATAAGATAAGCCTTGCTCTCCATTGTACATTGTCAGAAGCTTTCATCTATTTTCTGGACTGACAGTAAAATAATTTTGGAAATAATGAATCGTTTTTCTTTTTTCTACTTGAGCAGAAATCCCAAAATCATTTTGCTGCAGCAGACAATGATATTCTCAGAGACACACCATTGGATTTCCATGATAAACAATAAGTGCCAGTTTCTTTTCTGGTAAAAAGTGCATTGCTAGGAAGCATTTTTAAGTTCATTAGTCTGTTCAGCAGTTGATAGGAAAGCCAGACATACATAGGCATGTATCATCCCCTGATAACATTATGGGTAATGTAACAATGACAATGTAATCAAAGTTTACCTACTGCATTCCAGATTATAAAAATCTACAAATATAGTATCACAAGGAAAGCATTTCTCATGATCCTGAACTGCAAGTAAATTACTTTAGAGGAAGGAAGCTGATTAGCACGAACATGTACGATTCATAACCGCAGATCTGGACAAAGCAGCCATTGCCTGATGAACAGGTGGCTGAGGAGTTGAGTCTTATGTTGTCTATAGCTTGAATTCTTGTGTGGTTGAGGTGATAAAAGAGAGTTTAGTGAACTGGGCCTTGTGCTTTCAAAAGCATCATTTTCATAAAATGATGAGGTGACTCAGAATGCTCAGCATTCTAATGCCAAGATTACCATCCTCACACATGAATATTTTCTTGACATGACAAGACTATTTGACCTGATTAGGTTTACACCAACTCTCTTTGAACTTCTGCATAATTTAATAAACCAGCATGTTGAGGTCTGAGTTCCCAGGCTTTTTGCCTTCTGTTCAGTTACAAACTGAATGGCACAAACGTGGTTGTTTTCTCATAGTGCCTCAGAATGGCCACGGGCTGAATCAACTCTGCACGGACAAAGTTCATTTAAAAAGGAATAAGAAAATACAATTCTAAGTGGCAATACCTTGGAAAATGATAACAGTGCTCAGCCAAGTGTGTTGAGGGGATGTATTAAAAAGAAAAGCAATTAAACACCAGTGCTTTCTCCAGAAGGCAGAGCAGAGCCTCACTCTGTTCACATTGGCAGAATCACCAATTTTGCTTCTCACAGAGGGAATCTACCCACTAAAAGCAATGCTTAGTGCAATCAGAAGCTCACCACAAGGCATTAAGGAAGAAATATCCATGGTGAGAAAGGAAGCTGTTATGCAATTTTTAGAACCTGATGGACTGAAAATGAACAAGAGATGTATAGGATTCACTTTACTTCTCAGAGATCCTTTTAGCTTCACTTGTAGAGGCAGTTAAATGGCAAAATCTTTCTGATTTTCTAGTGTTTGAAAAAAATTACAGTGAGAAAAAGTCATACTGAAAGGCAAGATTGGTGACAAAGTTATTGAACTTAGCCATTTGAAGGCCAATTCTTCCTTGAGAGAATTATATCAAAGGTTATGTTGCCAGTGATAACCAAATGGTACTGGAACTATGCATTCCTAAGTAACTTCACTGTTTCAGTCTTCATCAGACTGTATTTCACCTCACAGAATTTAAATACACAGAGGTTTGTCTTACTGAATTAAAGTAGTTTTCCTTACCTTGGTGAGAGAATGGCTGATTGTTTCAAAAAAGAAGGGGCTTCATAAATAAAGGGGTTACAATTTCATCCGAGACTAGAAGTTTGGATGATTTTTTAAAAATTGGGATACTTACACAGAACTGAATCAAGGAGGGGAAAAAAGTATCGTTCAAGAATTTATTTTTTAAAATCCAGTACCAAATGCTATTCTTAAAGAGATAGATTCTATCTCCCATTTGACTGAAGCAAAAAAAAATCCTCTCAAACTTGGTAAATGCAGGATTGTACTCATATAACATATAATCTCACTGACATTTTCAGTAATCAGAGTAATTTTTTCTGTAGGGCTGAACTAGTCTCAGACTACTGTTCCTGAGTATTAGCTGTGTTCCTACCTGTCTTCATCTCCCACCTTTAGCTTTTTTGAATAAGACAATTTATTTTGGTAGTTACAAAGACACTTATCCCCTCTCTCTCTAGTGATGCCTCAGTTCCTGGCCTGTAATGTCTGTACGTCAGTCACCTGGAATACCAGAATTGGAAAAATGGAATTGCACTCCAAGACTGTACTGAAAAAGGTAATTGGAAGTGGGTAATGATTTTCTTCACTAGTAATCCTGTCTTTTATGTTCTGGACTAGATTCAAGACTGTGACCATCCGGCTGACCTGTGGGTAAAAAGACAGAAGCAGCAGGTAGAGAATCACGGGACAATAGAATAGTTTAGGTGAGAAAAGACCTTTAAGATCATCGAGTCCAGCCACTGAAGCAGCAAGATTACGTGGCAGGGTCAAGAGCACATCAGCAGTATGATAATGCCACGTAGATGTAACTCTCCCAGCTATGAAGACTGGCTTGTTTTATGTATTTAGAGGAGAGTTCAGTGAATGTGAATCTCTGCTGGGAGACTGCAGAGGAAGGAAAGCAAATGTCCCTTCTTACAAGTTCTCAAAATGATTCAGAGAGGTCGTTTAAACAAAGGGATGAGTTCCACAGCAAATAGGTTTTTTTTTACTTTTAGCCTCTGAGGAGGAAGGAAGTTTGGGAAGAGACAAACAATCTTTCCAGACCCATCAGTTCCCCTCTGTGTGACCACAACACTCGGCCGCTGCAGAGGGAGACTTCATGGCCATGGTGCACACACATCAGAACTAAAGCTCTCACCAGGAACACAGAGGTCACAATTTCAGAATTTGGAAGCAGGGTCTCCTTCATTCTTAAAAAATTCTGAACTAGCATGCTTAAGCCCCGGTCCAACAACACAGTTTATTTTAGGGGCCTGAAGCTGACATTTCCCTTTCCACTACAGATCCAATAAACTCTCTCCATATCAGCGATTTTTCACTTCTAACTATTCCAACAAAAAACAATTGCCCTTCCTTTCCCCTTTTGTGACACGTGGCCTCTGAAAGGCAGGAATGAAAACCACGCCTCTGCACCTTCCCTAGGTGAGTGTTAGGGGCTGGGGCTGGGCCGTCCTGTCCTGGCAAGTGCTCCTGGAGGAGCAGGGCAAGAGGGGAGAGCCCAGGCTGCCTTCCCAGCAAATCTGTAGCAGCCTGAATTACATGCATACTGTTTTCTGCCCCTGTGCAACGAGACTAGGAAAGTTCCTTTATAATCAGAGAAAACTGGGACAGGATAGATGCAAATAATGATGCTGGTTCCATGGCTGAGCCTGCCACCTCTCCAGCTGACGTTATGAGCTGCACAGCTTTCAGCACTGATTTGGGTAAAGCATGAATTGCAGATGGAAACCTATGTTTTACGTTCATCTGCTATCAAATCCTACATAACGGTACAGTTATTTACATGGACTTCCTAAATTTATGCAAACAATTTATCTCTGCTGTAGGGCAGAATATTTCAGGGACAGTAGCACAACGCACAAAAATCCGAGAGAGAGTTTCAGGCACAGGCTGCAGAACCAAATTAAAGTAGAAGGATAAATCCTCTCTTGCAATTTTTAGTTCATTTCAGTACAGCAAGTTGTATCAATAAAAAGCCTATAGTATAAGTCAGCTAGAAAATAAATGCTATGAAGGATGTTCCATTTTATGTTGTTTGAATTTGATTAGTGATTAGTCCTGGCGGTTAAACCACATGGGAACAGTAATCAAGGTTTTTCTACTGCGGTGCTGTAACAACTGGAAAACACTTGTTGGCTCATGTCCTATTCCATGATGGGATATTAACCTAAAATCTAATTAATATATGAATGAATTACATTTCTAGAAACATACTATATTATAATCAATTTTAAGTGAGCTCCTAACAGGAGATACGATGAAGAAAAAGCTGTAGAATTACTAGAGGCTGATAAATTCTGTTTACTGTGACTGATGATTTTTATGGAGGATAATTTTACAATCCATCAAACTTTTGTCAGTTCAAGAATCATGCTGCCAAACGTATGCAGTAAATTAATTTTTAAATTTACATATTTATTAAAAATCTTATTGAAAACAGCAGGAAGTAAGCCTTGTTTGAATAATAAAATAACTTGTTATTCTTCTGGAAAGAAAACAAAAAAACCTCAACTTTCTATTAAGATGATTTTATAGCAAGGCAATAATTATAAACAGCTACATGAATTAGTTAACCAAACGCTGTATTAAAGAGCCAACCCAAAATTAATCAAGAATTTAAAAAAAACGTGTTGGAAGATTATCAAGTGAAAAACACAATTTAAAAGCTAAGGAATTGATGACTGAGTTTCAGATGTGCTGGAGGACAGGTTTTCATTAGAAATAAGAATTTAGAATTAAGCAGAGCAATGCTGGGCACCAAGACGACCCCTGCCAGAGATGCAGACAGAAGTTCCTACAGCCAGGAGATTTATAAGTGTTGAACTTGCCTCCTCCCTGAATTAAAGCAGTGATATCCATTTTGATTAACATGCACATCATCTGGCTGTGATCCGAGGGGAATTCTGGTTAATTTATGGATTTAGATGTGTTTGCTTCATCTTTCAGAAACGCGTACATCTGTTTCTGGTCATGAGAACCTCTCTCCTACCTCGTGGCTCAGCCAGGCGGACAGAACGGCTCCCGCTGGGAGCTGGCAGGAGGCGTTAGTGCTCGCAGACTCTGCGAGGGGCACGGCCTCGAAACACAAAACTCAAGGACAAGTGCTGGACCGACCTTTGCCTTTCCACCTCCAGCTTCCCTGGATGCCAGCAAATTCAGGTTAAGCATCTAACAGGACCTGAAGGGCTGGTGAGTGTTTGTGCTGAGCCCAACTGGGCTAGAAAAGGCCCTTCCTCGGTTGTGAGGTGTTATTTTGGCAAGGTTTTAGAGGCTTTTTTAGAGAAAGGAGGCACAACAAAAATATATATTGGGAACTCTGGTTCTGTGGGGGCTGACCCCCCTGTCTGGCTGTGAGAAAATGTTGGGAATGACTGAAGAAGGAATTTGGTGTGAAGAACCAGCATAGGCTCCTGCTCCCACAGAGGGCTTCCTGCAGGGACAGAATAATGTAGTATTTTTTTGCATTGATTTTGCTGCAATTTGTGTATTAAAAAAAAGAAATATGTGAAGTGATAGCTGCCACATGACTGAATTTGTTGGGCAAATGCTTTAGGAGATTTATTGACCTTGGCAATACACAAGTGTTAGTGCAGTATCAGCGCTGCAAAGTGCAGTGAAATCCTGGTGATACAGAACACATTCCTATGCCTAAACCACAGATTGTAATATTGTTAATATAATAGGCCACTAGGAGGACTAAAATACAACTGGAATTCATGCAGAGACACTGTACAGCCAATATACACTCACTTTTTGAATGGCCAAAGATGATACAAACAGAAAATCTGGATGAAAATACAGAATAAAGCAGTTGCCAGGCTCTACCAGTGAATGAATAATTTGAAAAAATGTTGCTGAAAATGTACAGGCATTTACTATTTATCAGGATACGAAAAAAAAAATCTTTTAAGTGTTGATTTCTTCAATATCTTAGACTATTCAGGATTCAAACACATGTAACAACGGAATAAAAATTTTCTCCATGCACAGACACGGTTAGGAGCCCTGTGTGGACAGCAGGACTGCTGAAGGTGGTAGAGCTCTGCCTATGTAAAACTCTTTGCAGGATCAGGGTATGAACTGGCCTCTGACAGTCTGAAAATTCCTCATCAGAGGAGCGATGTGTTTACGGGTAGCCCTTATATTGCAAGATCCCATCTTGAGCAAGAATGCTTGATGAGAATATTAAGTGATAATGATTATTTGCTTAGCGCTGCTATGGGGCCTTCAAAGCCCTCAAAGCAGCCTGCTAACAGTACTAGATTAAATTCCAAATGCAGCTGGAAGGTATTATTTATATTCTTTATTTTAAAATGGAGAATTTAATAGCAAGAGAGGTTTAGCAAATTGGACATTCAACCAGAACATCTACCCTATCTCCACAGTCCTGCACTCTTGTCTGTTAAGCTTTTTGTCAGTATTTAAATATTTTTTTCTTCATTTGCAGGCAAAAAATTCTCTGTGAAAAGACAGAGACCTATTGTTCTCACTAGGGAGCATCTGAAATACTCTTCAACATACAGGACCTGGCATTTTATCCACTGAATGTGGTAGTTAATCAAATGTTTTGCACTGACTTTAGCAGAGTTTGGATCAGACTCTTGATGCATTAGAGAGATAAATTATTTAACTTACTGAGTTCCCCTAGAAACAAAATATTGAGCTGCAAACAAAGCTAACAAACACCAAATGGGATGCCATCTGCTGCAATGAACAGAACATGACCAGTTCCCCCCATGTTTGAGATTTCTCCAAAATACAATTTGAAATACGTTTGTTAAACTCCCAACTGTCTCACAGAATTGGCTTAGCGCAGGTTAGCAAATGCTAATGCCGGCAGCAGCAGCAAGGCAGGCTGTGATGGATCAATTGGAGTCATCAATGGTTTAATTTCTATTGGGCTGCCCCGTGTAAACTCTCAGGGGTTTGTGCTGGCCAGAGCCCGTGCAGATGTTTGCCTTCATGCCCTGTGTCCTCGGGCCTGTGGACACTGAGTGGTTTCTCCCCCTGGGTAAATATGAATGGTAATTATCCATATAATGCTGCAATCATCAGTCTGGGGTTTTCTATCCTTTGACATCCAGACTCCATACCTACTGGAGAAACAGGATATGGAGGCAAAAGTTCTACTTCCCACAGATATCTCTCCTGGGAATGGCACGAGATAGCTGAAATCTCAAGCCCAGAGCATTCCCTGCTTTGTAGGGAAGTTTTTGGCTGTGGAGGAGAGAGAGTGGGCTCCCCAACACTTTCACAGGAACACAAGGACAGCGCTGAGCTAAATGCAGCGTGTGACGCCTGTGGGTGACATCAGCCTTAGCCCCCTTTCCGCTCTCCAAGCACACTCATTGGGCAGCCAGGCAGCTTTTGTGGAATGGGAGGGAGGAACCCAGCAGTGTTTGCCTTGGAGAACAAGACAAGAGGAGAAATGTCTCCACACCTAAATTTCCTGCCCAGCCAGACACTTCATCTCCTCGGACCACAACAAGTGATGAAACCACACGGGCAAACAGAGTCTCCAAAGACAATTTAGTCTTTAGCAGGCAACCAGGAAGGCTCCATTCCTCACATGACACAGCTTCTGGGTGGTGGCTGCTGTCCTTGGCTGCCTCTGCTGCCTCTGTTGTCAACACCATGCCATGATATAATGATGTCATAACACAGCTTCCATATTTCCACAATGAATTTTATTTGTAGAAATGCTGCATTATAAATGCTGAGCTCTCTGTACCCTGGCTCGTTATAGTGGTTCTAGGAAACATTAAAAGACAGGATGATGTTCTTGTGATAGAAATAGTAAAAATATTCTCTAAAATGATAAAAATGGTAGTTTTAGCTTTTTACAGTTGCTCATGCACTAATGTTATGGAGAATGCAATAAAGAAATGGATCTAAAAATATGAAGAATATCATTATGGTATGATCTTAATGGGAACACAGTAGGACCAGATTAAAAATGCACAGTATTTGGCCTTCCTTTTAACTTAGGGGAAATGTCTGCTGACGTTCCATGTCATTGCCCACAAAGCCAATGTACAGAAGGAGGATGCTAGAGACCAAAATTCTGCCCGTTAGAGGGAGAATATCTAAACCCATTTTCAAGCACCTATATAAACAGCATGATTTTCACAGGATCCAAATAACATGGATCAGACATCAGCAAAAGCTACAGATTCGTAGTACCTTTGAAAACTGGGCAGCTAAAGTGCCTAAATATCAATTTAGGCACAGCCATTAAGAAAAGAAGATTGAAAAAAGCTGACCTTTATTTTTACTGATTAGAGGCCATAAACAAGTCTCCTCTTAGGCTATGCAGAGAAAAATAATTCTTGCAAGAACAACCAGGAAACATGTGCTGTCTGCTTTGCTACTTCTGCTCCTCAATTTCAGGCATTGTCTGAAAATCTCTTACATTTCAAATCTGCTTTTCATCTTATTATAAGTGTTACCAACAAGTTTCCCAATCTGGTAACTTTTTTTTTGTTGGAAGAAATATCATAGACTATTACTGCATAGTTAACATTTTAATTTTACAATCCACAGCAACGCACCCTATTCATATTTAATTTCTTCATTTCCACCCACTTCTGCTTTACTCTTCATCCTCCCAAACCCATCTGAGGCCTTGCCTTACAGTTTGCTTTGCAGAGCATTCAGTAACCCATAGGATATGTGCATATGTAATAGGATGTCAGAAAAATCACTTTAAAGTGTTTGACTGGCAATTTTTCAGATAATAATCACTCGGGATTTGATTTGCTGAGAATAACACCAGAGTAGCTAAGGGAAGTTCTTCAGGCTACAATTTTTTATGGTATGTAAAATTTTTAGTGACCTCTATTAATGAGGAAGCAAAGGATGGAGAAATTGAGAGAAGGTGGCAGTAATGGGAGCAGAGCCATCAGGTTGTGTCTCAGTCACAGATGGACTGATGAGCAGCTGAGGCTGACATGTGCTATGAAAACTTGTATCACTCTTCTTAGCCTTTGTGAAAGAAAATCAGACGTTTAAATTATGTGACTACATCTTATGAACTCCCCAAAGTTCCGTGTGCCACTTATTGCTACTAAATCTGCTAAACATCATGTTTGTTTCTCCTATCAAATGCAAACATTGCTTTCCATTAAATTAATATGAATGCCGCAACAGCCTGATATTCATGTATTGGGGCCTAAAAATACAGTAAGAGATAAAATGTTACACTTTGGGACTTGCTATAAAGTAGAATATTTGAATTTGCAAAAAATATTTACCAATATTTTTCTTAAGGTTTCAGAGAATCTGTGTGTCATACTGCATAAAATTTAGTATAACTTCTCATTTCAATAAAAGGCAATCACTTTTGGGAAAGGAGAACAGCTAGTGGAACAAACTATAAACACCAAAAAATTATTTCAGTATGTTTTTTGTCAATATTTGCCATAAAATTTGCCTTCCTTTCAAAGACCATGTTGATTAGGATATTATTGTCATGTGCATATGGAAAGAAAAAGCATCCTCTTAAAAATAGAAATAATTTGCTAACATATTCTCAGTATATTGCCACAATTCCTGCTACCATTAGCTGTGTAAGTTACTCCTCATGTATTCTCCATGGTACAGAACCCTCACACTAAAAAATCAGTCATTTCCCACCCTTCCCTGCAGGATGTTTGAGTGCTTTATGCAAACATATCACTGCTATAGATGGGGAAGGCAAGTTTCAGCTGGAAAAACAATTCACAAAAATATTACAGTGTTATTCATCTCATTTAACTCTGCTAATCACATGCTCCTCTTGGAGTCAAAATATTTTCCAGCTTCAGAAAACAAACAGCTCACTGAATATTGTGCCCTACTGCTCTTATCTTGATTGAGTCAATCCAATGTTTATTGGATCCAATCTATTTTTTAGCTTTTTCTTTTATTACTAATATAATTTCTACCATTACAACAATTACTCTATCTCACATGCTTACTAATATTTATCATTTGTCGCTGCTAATGTGCCCTGAATTCCATTTCGGCCCACAGCATTATTACAATATTCCAATTCGATGGCGAGAGAATCGAAACCCGCAGCTTTATTTCCGAAGATGGGGGCCTGAAGAGAGCCTGGTTACAAATGGCAGAAACATGAGTGCACTTTGGGCCATGCTGCAAATCACATCAGCTCCATCTGTCAGACCTCTGAAAAACAGCCCGGAACATCTCCCACTCGGGGAAATCACTAGCAAATGATACTTTTATTCCGTATATACTTTCAGTTCTTGTTAGACTAAAGGATCTTCCTACTTACACCTAAGAGCCCCTGTGCCTATTAAATCCACATGTAATCTCCAGTCACACAGGCAAAGAGACAGTGGAGTGCCAGGGATGTGTCTGCAGCGAGCAATGGGGGTGGGCAGCGACCCAGTGAGTCGGGGTCTTACCCACACCCCGCTAATTGCAGCCACTCAGCCCTGCTGAGAAATGACCTGGGGTACCCAGGCCACCAGAGCTGTGCCAGGGCAGCTCCCTGTAAATCAGCTGTGCACAGCTCCGTGCTGCTCCGCGCTGACACACGAGCAGCTCAGGGCTGACCCTCAGGGACTCCGGCAAAGGAACTGCAGGGCTTTCTGCGACATCTGGGCCAGTGCATAACGTGGGTATGCAGCTCCCACGTGCTGAAAAGACAAGCTTCTCTCTCTGTAATTTGAAATTACTTGCCGAGATGGTGGGATAAGGGGTTTCCGCTCTGGGCATCAAGTTTTTTCAGTCAGAAAGGGCAAAGTTCTCCCCTCCTTACCTTGCCAAAGGGGTTCAGTGAGCACAGCGCTCCAGCTGTGGCCACAGGACATCTCGGGGTGTTGCTTTACATTAGACAAGCCCACACATCTGCCTGTGGCCCTTGACAAGCCCCACAGGCACAGTTCACTCAGCACTGGGAGCAATTGGGGCGTACAGCCCTCGGTGATGCTGTGCCATGGGCACTGGGACTGCACCTCCATGCCCAGTGATGCTTTAATTCCTTGACTTTCCTGCTTTCCACTTCCTCCCTGTCTTCTCTCAGACTCACATCCAAACCATCCTCCTGCTAGCCTTGCACACACCATGTGTTTTAAATGCCACACAGCCTGCTCTACTACGCCAAAGACTTTCTGTCCCTCACTGATACCCAAATACTCCTAAAACTACGTGCTCAGAGATATTTGAGTTAAAATGTCGCCACCTACCCATCCCCATAAATACACTAACCAAACGTAAAATAGCCTCTATGCCAGCTGGAGGGCTAGTCAGAATGGGGTTTGGTGGCACAGTACTGAAACTACTAAGGCCATTAGTGCTAGAAGCAGAGCTGCTCCAGCAGATAACAGCTTCCAGGTTTTTTTTAGGGTTATGTTTTCCCTAAAAATGTCCCTTGCATACCATTTAAAAAGTTATTTTCTCTGATGGACACTGCGTTCCAAATGTTGTTTTGTCTTGCCAAAGACTTTGAAAAACTCAAGGAAGTTACGGAGAACACTATCATCCTCCTTGCTGAGACACTCTCCATTGCATAATTTTTTACTAAAACTCTCAGCAGTATAGAAACCTCAGCAGTTTCACCTAGAAGGCATGGGGAGAGAAATGAATCTCTGTATAACTGCAGCTTTTTACTGTTGCCAAGCCAGTTCCTCAGGCTGGCTGTAAGGATGTTCTTCCACACCACACAACATTTCTCTTAAGTGCTGTGTGTCAAGTGAGACTTTGGTCCCAGAAGACTGCCTAGCTAGGCTTCAAATTGCTTGTTTTGCTGTCTCTTCACTTTACTTTTTGGGGGCAACTTTGATGGCAAGGTATTAGAAACAAGAAAGACCTCATTGGGAATATAAGCCTTGGAAGCAGATCTAAGAATGTGAACTTTTCCTATGGAGGGGATAAACAAGCACATATGAGTGGTTTGTTGATGCCTGCAGATGCCTTAGCTTATTTCTAATTTAACTTGAGCTGTATCAGACTTTAGGCTAGAAAGAATATGTTTAATTCTGTATTATTCCCACGGGTGGTATGGTCAAATCTGTTTTCTTATCAGACCATGCTCCTGTCGTTTTTGTCACTTACATTGTCAAATACTCCTATATAAGTCCCCTGACAATAGTCTTACATCAACTTGGCAGTTCCTCAGTCCTTGCTTTGGTGGCACAAGTATTGCATCACTCATCTGAGGATCAAACCCCTTTGATGACACAGAAAGGAAATCTGGCAGCCCCAGTCCTGTCAGTGGGACAATTCTATTGAGGCAATTTTGGCAAAGGGAAACGTGTAGCTCAATGGTCCCCATGAGGCCATGCTCAGGGATCACATGGTGGTGCTGAATTTTGATATCACCAAAAGTTTACATTACTGGATCACCTCCCCAAACACATGCAACCATTTGCTATATTCATTCCTAAGCAAGGACCTTAAACCACCAAAGATGGGTGAATGAAATGGCAGACTCAGTCCCCATCTACAGATTGTACAAGGGCAGTTTCTTCCTTAATATCTTAGGTTCATCAGGGCTAGGAAAGCAAATAAAGCTGATTCCCTCCCCACCTCACCATCCTCCTCTCTCTTAATCCTGGCAAGAAAAATAGCAAAGTGGAGTTGAGGTTTCTGTGATTGATATGCAGCAAACTGAATCAGTACACAGAAACCTACTAATTTCTGCATTTGATCCAGCCCATTAGATGCTTTTTCTTTTTGACAAGGGACCTCTTTTACCTTCCATTACTTTCTAGTATAATAATTTGTAAGAGCTGCTTCAAACTCTGCATTTGCAGTGACACACATTGTACAAAACAAGGCAAGACCGAGGTCACCAGGAGCATTTGCTGTTTTCTTCGGGTTGTAACATGACATAGGTGCTGCTGTCACCAATTTACAGAGAGCAAAACAGATCCTGCTGGCCCAGCCACAGGTACTCATATTATTATGAAAGTAAAAGGAAAGTAAGTTTTTAGTGTTCACCAGAGTGTGCACTGAGATGTGGTTTCACTCTCCAAAATACAGATGGGTAGCTACATTAGCTGATTTTTACTGGTTCCCCACAGAGGAAAGTTTGGAGCAATGTTCATATTTTTAACTTTGGGTTGAAGGTTTGTTATTTCAGGATAAGGCAGCTGCTGGTCAGGGGAAAGGAAGCAAGTAGTTCCACAGGGCAGTACCTCCTTTCCACTTTAAAGGCTTAGGATACAGCTCTTCCCAAGTGCTAATTGGACTGAAATCATTATCTTAGGCTTTTCCACATGTGATAACCAGAATCCCTCCCTAAGCACGTCTGATAATGTGAAAAAAATTAATTCACTGTGAAAGCAGAGTGCACATGGTCTTCTCAGAATTACTTCAGATACTTAAACATGGAGAGTCTTTTTTAAGAGAGACTTAACTCAAGAGCTGAAGAGCTTCTCTCTTTCAGAGAGAGCAAGGCATCTTCAGAAAGCATCTCAGAGAACCCAAATCAGGGACACAAACTTTTCTGGCATATTCTTCAAGACCTGCCTAAAGAGAAGAACAGTGCAAAGCACCCAGTGTGCTGCCAGTTCACTCCCCAGCTGGTCTTACAGATCTCTGTAGGAGATGAGACTCAAGAAGCAGCAGCTCATGCCTTTCTTTATTTTCCCCTCACTCTTGTTTAGTGCAGCCTGCAGAGGTGTCTGGGCTGCTCTAAGTGATGCTGTAATTCAGCAAGGCTTGGAACACCCTCTGAAGTGTCAGCTTAATGCTCGGAGATCCTTGAGGATGGCAAGTGCTGCGCAATTACCAGACTTAGTCTTGTTTTTAGTCCTTTCATGGGTATTCTCCTCTGCTAATAGGAGGCTTGTGAGCACAACAAGTCAATCATACAGCATTAACTCCCAATCAGCTTACTCAGCTGTAAAATCCTTCAGTTTATCTGGGAATGCCGCCAGGTCAGTCCTATTTGTAAGTGCAGCCTAAACAGCAGCAACATCTCTAATTTTTCCTTTGCCTGTTCTTGCCACCACTCTCAAACAGCAACTTGAATTTCCAGACACGGTGATTTGAGCATCTGATCTCCTCCATGAATCATCTGCGCCACACATACGAACTCTGCCATAAATTCACATTGCACAGAGAAGATTCTTGGGTTAAATGAATCCCCCAGTTCAAGTGCCCATGCAATTAACAAGGTAACTGTGCCAGAAATGTCAGATTTCTTACAAATCACAGCTGGGGGAAACCAAGAGGAATTAGAAACTTCTGATGGGTACCAGCCCCTTCCATAAGGGATCTTTTCTTTGAAGTGCTCAAGCCATGGTTAGAAACACAAGCAAGCCTTGATGGTGGCTCAAATTGAGTAATATGTGGGGACAAAAGAGAGCAAGAAGGGCTGTATTCCAGAACAGAAGTTTGTGATGGTTGGTTAAGGACAGAAAAGTAAACATATTTTTAATAATTCTTTGGGACCATAAGGATGATTAAGTAATACAATCTTTGATCAATTCAGTTACTTCTCCAAATGGTTCCTGTTTGCTTATAAAATATGTTAATAAGCCATGGGCCTGGGGAAGGGAAACTCATCCTGTTTTCTGAATTCTTTTAAGAAAAAAATCACTTGAGCTTTCAAAGACTAAGCAGTAAATAAACTGATAAAAAGTGAAATAATTTTTTCATTGCATAAATGTGGTAACAATCATGACATTGGCTAAGTGCTCAGGGCACTCCCAATGTGCTGCAAGGAACAGGAACAGCTGTTTAATGCAGGGCTCAGTGAAGTTTCACTGACAAGGTGTCTCCCATGGGCTGACTGCGGTGGACTTTGGATCAGGTGCTGCAAACATTGTATTAAATCAGAGGAGTTACCATTCAAATAAAAATAATTCATTTGATACACATAAAAATGAATGTTTCTTGTTTTAGAATCCTACATGAGGACAATACACCAAGGTTGTTAACTTAAGTGGAATTTTTCTGCTAATGATTCAATGCATTTTATTCCTCTCTTTGAAATTGTGATTTGCTTTTCTTGTCCAAAATCCTGCAGTGTGCCAAAGGGTGACATAATTTCAGAATATGTTTTCCAGGTAAAAATAAAAGTAATGTAAAAATTGGTCTTCATGCCAAGAGAATTTAACCAGGATGATTTTTAGGACTGTAACAATTTTTCCTTCCAATGCCTAAAAGCCCTTTTTGATTCCTCAAACTGTCCCTCCAGTGTCCCTTTATCACAGGAATTACCCATCAGCTGTTTCTCTCCTGAAGCTCCTGTAGAGCACTTTTGTGCTGCTGAAACTTGCTGTGTGCAAACCTTGGAGGTGATGCTGGTGAAAGCATTGGTAGGGAAGGAGACAAATCAAATGCCAAGTCTGGGCTAACAGAGCCTCCTGACTGTCTCATTAGAGCTCCCAGTCTGAGCCAGCGCCGTCCTGGAGCTGTACAGCCCAATTTAATTGGGCTCAGATACTGTCACAGCACACTTGCTCTCCAGACAAGCACTGTAAACTCATTCTGCCCATCGTGACGCTTTTTTGACACACATCTTTTGTTTGGTTTTTTAAAAGGCTTGACAAACGCCACTTGGGAATTAAATGTAAAGCCTGTACAATTTCCTTTTTCAAAATGCCAAATATTCTGCATGAAAGCTGCATTATTGCCCCCTCAAAATTTATCATTTTTCTCTTTTTTCAGATTTGTTGGCCTCTGTCTCTGGTGTCCCCCTCTTTTTGTGTGTAATGTTCCAGATCACACAGCTCTAATTTAAACAGACTGTGGATCTTGGGTTGTACAAACTACAGCTCAGAAAAATCTGCTGTGCTGGTTCAAACAAGGAGTTCAGGGCAACTTGCTTTTCATGGTTACTTCCTCTCATTTGTCATTCTGAAAAGTGTAATCCTAACAGGCAAATCTCTAGTGCTTTATCGAGCTCTCACTGTTCAGGGAGAGGCAAGGCTGTTTGGAGAGCTATTTCAGATCCTTGAAAAGTAAGCTCAAGAGCTCCCCAGCACAATGCATGAAAACACGGGTGCTGGCTGAGCTACACCTGATGCCTTCTAGTTTATTGATGGAGTTTTCCAGGATCCTAAGGGCACTCCAATGGGCTTTGTTTAGGTTTTGAGGCTGATGGGGCACATTGCAGAGATGCCATATTCAAGGAATACATGAAGAGAACTAATTAAAAGTAGATGCAACTCAGAGTTACTTTTCTGTAGTGGAACCAAATCTAATTGCTCTGTTAATAGCAAAAGACCTTGGCCTTCAGAAGGCAGAACTGATTTTTATGGTTTTCTTTCACATATATATATATATGTACATATATATATATATATATACATGCACACACACATAATTAATCTCCTACGCATAATTAAGCTATGAAATTCTGGATGTTCAAGATAAGGAATTAAGTGGATGCTCAAATTATTTTCCTGCATGTACCCTTTTCAACAGCCTTCTGCTGCTTTTTTTCCCTTTTTTAATTTCCAACTGTGAAGCCAGATTATTTAAAATTGTTCTTTCTAATGTGACTCAAATATATTAAAATTGAATCATATTCCGGGTACCAATAAAATTTGGTTGATTGGGAAATGAGGCACATAATTTCAGGATTTTTCTTTTGAAGTTTGTGGTCAACTTAATATTCAGTTAAGCAGGACTTTCATGCCAGCAGAGTTGGAATAAACAGGGGCCACTGCCATTTTGTTCTTCATATTCCTTCTGCACTTTTGGCCCAGATTCCTGAAAGCTCTAAGACTCTAACTTTGGTTAATCCCCTCTGAAGTTTCAAGGCACAGTCATTTCCTGAAACTGAAAACTGGGGTCTGGAGAGAGAGAGAAATTATTTTTCATTTACACCAGCATTACACCAGTAAGTTACAAACCAGCAGCTCATTCCTTATTTTCTGCTACCACCTTTCTTTATAGTGCAACACACCCAAAATGTGCTGAATGCTACACACAGAAATAAAAGAGCTTGTGTCTAAAAGGAAGAGCTGAGGAAACAGACTGAACATGGAGGCAAAATGATTACACTGCATCATGGCTGGGTGTCTCTACTTTCAAACAAACTGCCTTGTTAGATCAAAAGAGAGAGGGAAAGAAGGGAGATGGTGAGAGGAGAAGATATGAGAACAGAGGAGGAAAACAACAGGTTGAAAAGTTCCTCTTCAGGGTAGCTGAGTCTGTGTGACGTCAGGTTCAATACTTTTAGAGGCAGAAGACCAGGTGGATTCACGTGAAGTAAGAGGAGAAGACGAATTTGTTTCAGTTTAGCATCAAGGTCAACCTATCAGATCAGGATGGATCTTCATCAAAATAATGTTTAAAACCATCAAATATGGAATTCCAGAGCTAACACCAAGATTTCAAAAAAGACCAGAAGATAGGTGACTTCCATAGCATAATTTCATTTGCATTTTTAGGAATACTTCTTCAGAGTTTTAAGTAATTTAGTACATATTGTTCTGTATAAACGATCTAAATATATAGAAGAAGCAGCCTTAAAGGACAAATTCTGTGTTTACTTGCTGGCTTTAAATTTCAGCTCCTCACTAATGGTGGAGTGTAAGCGATAGCCTGTCTCTACTTGTCAATTTTGGAAGTCTAATTCTATGACAGGTAAGCATCCGAATGTAACATTCTGTTCTAAAAATACTCACATCTTTTCTGCAGATCATGTTGTTTTTAAGTCAGCCTGGTTTTAGTAATCAATCAACATACCGAGGGAAAAAAGGGCAAATAAAAATAATAATGAACAAAATGAGAAGTAATATCAAAATTACAGTAACTCACACTTGGGCTCTCCTTGCCCTTGCTGTCTTTACTGGAAGCTCCACTTAGCTGCTCAATTAAACTGTAATGTGCTAATTGTTCAGGTCCATCCTCTCCAAAATGGCCATAGAGACTGTGTTGGTATAAATCCAAAATCGACATTGGGTTCCCCAAAAACGACCTTCTCTGATTTTGTTTTTCCTGCACAGCTGCAAGAGATGTAACAAGTTTTATCATTATGGCAGTCTACATAGATTTTAATGTAATTTTACAATTTTTAAATGTATTTCAAATGTTTTTTAAGGCATCTGAAATTCAGTGCGATTGAAACATTAAAAACATGAGCTTCTAATTCTCCAATGCATATACAGTGGACTGTTCATACTTAATGTTTGAGATGGAGGAGATGGCATCAGAGAGACAGAATTAATCTCCTTTCTTTTCAAATTAAAGACAAGATGGTTAATTTGGGGGATCTTCCTACTTATTTGCAGTAAGTTTTCGTTCTTCCCTTTTAATAGGCTTACATGGCAGATGTGCTAAGTTCCTTTACCGTACCTTTCAGTTTGACTGTATTTGATGGTTCTTTCCTTTTCACTATATTTTTAGTTAATGAACATAAAAGCATAAAAAATACACGAGTAAGGTAAGAAATATCTATAATCTTCTTATAGAAGTTGCTGTAGCATAAGAACGTTAGGAATAAGGCCCCGGTTTCCAAAGTCCAAGGCTGAAAAAGCTCATCCATAAGAGCAAAACAAAAGCAAACAAAAAAATAAAAAAAAATTCTGCAGCTTTATGAAAACAACACATAGAAGACAGATGTTCATCTGAACATTAAGCTTCTTTCCTCACATTTCTCATTATACAAAATTCAACTCTGCCTTGTAACCTACAGCCTTAGGAGAGCATCTGCCTCCAGCGCCTCCAACAGAATAGAACCCACATCAGGAGAGAACCCAGTTTATGAGATTGAAATCCAAACATTTTCATGGTTGGAAGAGAAGGATCTGGAATTTGGCATATTCCCTGCTATTGCACTGAAGGATCTGGAATACTTGGCATATTCCCCGGTACTCTACTGACCTTCTCTGTAACATTGGGCAATGCACTGGGAATCTCATGCTAAGCCCATTAAATGAACAGAGGTCTTATCATTGACTTTTAATACCCTTTGCATTGGGCACTCAGACTTTCTGTTCCTTGCTCATTAATGGAAAATGAAAATCACTCCAACATTATAATTGTGCGACCAGTGAGTTTGAGGACTCATCTAATAAATGTAATTATCTATTCATATAAAAATATTCTCTGTGGATTGGTTTGCTGGAGCCCCTGCCTCAGCCTCATGCAGATGTTTTGAGGTTATATCACTTGTGTACATAAAGACACTGAGACTTTTAAACACAGAATGGGATAAAGTATGGTTATTAACACGATGTGAGAACTGCATTTGGAGAGCACAGAACAGAAATCCCGGCTATGAGGAATGACCACAGCAGAAATACTTTTGCAATAATGTGTCATAATCTTCTATTTGTCTCAATCACAATTAAGTATTTTATTGTCTTACTGGCTCAAAAGTGAGTCATATACACAAAATTAATGAAGCTCTGTGTAAAACAGTCACCTCAAGGCATGCTTAGATATCATTAACCTTGGAATCTGCTGCCATTTAAAGCATCTGGTAACACATGATAAAAATGCCTTTTTCTTTTTTTTTTTTTGCAAATTCTGATCAATACAGGGGAAAAAAGCTTGTTTACCTCTTCAAAAAAATCACATTTATTGCATTAAAATATGATTTGAAAAAAGCAAAATCTGTAAAAAGAAGTGTTTATGGGCTGACTAAACTGACTTGCAATGTTTTATACAGAGTAAACCCACAAACCTATGGCAGTAATGTAAGTAAATGGTCCTAGCTTCCTATTCTGCTCTCTCCCATGGAACCACAAGCAATGGATTAGCTCTGAAAATGCCAATGTTAGAGCCCAGCTCCCAGCAGACACTGAAGAATACAGAATGCAGCCACCCATGGTGTTCTCCATGCCGTTGTCACTGTGCTGATGGCGCTGCCGGCACAGATCTCTGCCAGGGCAGGCTTGGGGCTGCACAGGGCATCAGCTCTCAGGGCTTCAGTGCTGCCAAGACCCTGCACTGGCCTTTGCACTCGCCAGAATTTCCCACCTGCAGGGGATCCATGGGCTGCGAGGACAAGGACAGAGCCACCTCCCCTCACATCTGCAATGGAAGGTGGCTCCAAGCACAGCAGGCTGGTGGTCAAGACAAGCCAGCAATTTCTCGGGTTATTAAACACACAGAAAACTATTATCTCAAGAACCCCACTTAATGTATTTTTATCTACTGGAATTCAGTAAATTCCGAATTGCCATCAGTTCTCACTAAAAGCTTTGGTCCTTGAAAGCTGCAATATATACACAGAGGACAATGAGAGAGACTTCACTGGGGCACCATAACCAACATCACCTTGATACAGAGGGTGGGAAGCTGTGGCCTTGATCATGGCATTATTTCAACTAGCTGTATAATTAAAAAGAAAAAAAGGAACCTATATTTATAGTCACCTTTCAATCTTGTAATAATGGAATTATTTTTATGTGCACTACAAAGATTTATGCGTAAAAACCTACGAGTAAAGCCCCTACTAGCAAAAACTGTGGACAAAGGGGAAAAGCATATACACATAATAAAAAGCAAAATGTAATAAAAAGCTAATGGAAACTAGTGAAAACTAGACAGAAAGTTCAATGAAGGACACCATCTGCTGCTGAGTCAGAGTGGAGATGAGGGACATACATCTTTATGTACAAATTCTCAATTACCTTGTCTGTTGTTCTTTGTTAACTCCACAAGAGTCTCCTCTGCAGTTCTGAAATAACTGGATTCGTACTCTGGCTCTGGCTCACTGTCAGTGCTACTCGCTGAGTACGTGCACACCCTCAGAGCTGTGTCCTGCACAATAAAAGGTATGGCAGTAAGACAGATAATGCAAATATATCAAAATAATGCTGAAGATAGCATTAGCATTAACATTTTATATTTATCACGCAGTATAAATGGGTAGTTTTAACTGGAAAAGTCTGCATTACCAGTCTAAGTCTTTCAAGTAAGTAATCATCAGTCTGACATGGGGGAAATAACACATTCTTGTCCTGCTACGTCCCCTGAGACAGTCTGGCAGAAACAATCCTGACTTAATTCTTTTTTCCCCCACTGTGACATTGTTTTCAATTCTACCAACATTTTCAGATAATTTTATCCACCAAGTTCAATTTTAGAACTTCTCCAGTATGTTTAATACGGTCTATTTGTAACATGTAAAATTATCACACCACAAATGGTTTGCTGCAAGCAATTCTAGAGACTGTTAGGATGGCCAGTAGACAATACACATGCTTTCTATACCAGTAAATTCTAGTTTTTTCCCAAATTCATGTCCCTTGTCTTGCTATTTACATTACAGTACTGGTGAGCCCTTATTTCCCAACTGATTCCTTTGCCAGTTCTTTTCAGGAAACAACACTATTGATTTTCTTCTGGGAATAAAGAGGAATGCTGACAGCTCTGGACAGCTTCTAATCATGGAAGGCCTGAAGGTTTAAACCATTCAGGAGCAGCAGCTCAGTACAAAAAGCCCCACAAAACAGGCAGGGGGAAGCTAAGCCTGATGCTGCTGAGGTAATGGCATGTACAAATGCCTCCTACTCTCCCTCCCCCAACTGCGATCAGTGGCTCAAAACAGATTTAATTCTGTTTCTCTAAGAGGGATATTAATATCCCCATCTCGCCATCCATGCTGTTTTTAAGTGATGCAGAAGGACATCCATTTGTTAGGAATCACACACCTGCAGAGAGGGAGCCAGAGCTGAGGATCCCTGCACGTAGCCAGAGATTGCAAGTCAGCTGTAGTCCCAAAACCCCAGAGAAACACGTTAGAAGAATATTTTCGCATTCACAATACTTTCATAGCACATCTGCTCCAACCCTCATACTACACAGCCATGCAGACAAGGAAACCTAGTCCTGGGGAAAAAGCCAGTCTGAATCTCATGAAAAGCAACAAACAAGATCAACTTCCTAGAAGAGAAGAACAGGATAAAAGGCCTCCATTTCCTTTTCTAAAAGTGCTTGTGAGGATTTTAATTAAAACACGTATCTAACCAGGAAGACAAAGTACCTTTAGGTGCTGTATTATTATTACTGATAAATAATGAGATAGCAAATGAAGGGTAAGAAAGTAAATGTAGCTGTTAGATTGTTAGTTACTCTTCCCACCATATTAAAAATACTGGCCATTTCTGACACCTATACACTGGCCACAATGCCCATCTCCTTTAAGAGATGCCATTTCTTAAATTATACCTTTGTTTTAGTAGTTTTCTTGGGGGTCCACTCCGGAAGAACTTTTCTATTTTCTACAGTCTCTTCGGTGTGCTCTAATGAGGCAGAGGTCACAAAACTTGCTTCTTGTTCACTTTGCTTTGCAAGGTTAATTATTCCTGAATTAAGGGAGACATTATTTAAACTCTAGATCTCATCAGCATCTTCATGATAGTGCACCAATTATAATTCAGAAAAAACTGGGGGCAAATTGTGATACTTTCATTATATCAAAAAATATTTTACTAGTCAAAGGAACAAGTTACTAACTTACTGAAATAGTTCTAAGTAAAGTGGCAGAATTTCATCCAAATCCTTTTCCAGGAAACAAGAGAAGAGGAAGGCACGAATTTAAATCCCTTCATTAGTTATAAAATATATACTCTTTCAACAAAGGAACAACATTCAATAACTACTTCTAGGCATTGTATGATCTGCTCTGCTATTTTATGTTCTCAGAAAACAATCTTTTAACATAAATATAATTGGAAGTACCTTTCTAGCAGAAAGACAGCTTTTTTATTTGCTATATTTGCACTATGCAAAATCAGAACATCAAAGAAGATATATGGTGCATATGAAATAAAGTGATAATTGTAATTTGGATGGGAAAGCGAGGGAGAGAAGAATCGAATGAAAATAGTCTAGTAAAGAATGAGTTGACCCCATCATCTGATGTATACTACTTTTTTGTAACAACTCTTCATGACAATTTAATTAAGATACAAACCTTACAAGGTTGGTGCAGTGAATATTAGCATTAAGATCAGAACAATCTTACTGCTACTGACTTCTTATGAAGCAATTCAATGCTTGCAGTTTCTGTTCAATTCGTTATAATGACAGTGTTTAATCATGGGCTCCACTCTATAACACACTGCTGAATTGAGGTCACACATGTGGCCATTCAAGCATGTAGCACATAATCTATAACTAAGATTTCTCTTCTGAATCCTTCTTAGCCATACCATTAATTAACAGTACATTTATTTAAAAAATACTAAATACTAAAATATCTTTTATTTGAAACAAGCAGGGGAGTCTGCAATAAAGCATACAATGTGTGTTTGCAGTCTATTATACCATTACAGTACTGCACTGGGAATAGTGCTAAATCAACTAAGTTCTAAGATGTTTAATTAAAAACCTTCTGTTATGCATCCTATGAACATATAAGAGAGGCTTCTTTCCTCCTAGGCTCAATGTATGTCAGCTCATTAGCAGAACATATATCTGATGGCCTTAAGCTAAGCTCATACTTGATATTTAACCTTACATGCTAATTACACAGATTCTCTCTTAAAGATAGAGTGATACAGATTTTTGCAAGTTAAATACTCACAATTCTATAGGAGCAATAACTACACTGGCAAAGTGCTAACCACCATAACCCCAATAAATAAGTGACACTGATTTTGGTCAAGATAAAACAATGTCCTTCTCCATTAAACTAATCACTTTAACTGTGTTTTGTGCTGTATCTGTGATGCTGACTGAAAATTTCCCTGCGGTAAATGCTATATGATTTCTAATGCTATTAACATATATATTAATAACTCAAAAGCCTTCAAAAATTATATAAATAGTCAGTGTTTGTTTATATATAAAATGCACAGACTTCAATGGAACTATTTACTAATACAAAGTTATTTGCTGGAGCTTTGATGGATTGCCAGTCCTTTTATACCTTTGTCAGCTTTTGTTTTATAGCTTAAACACACAAGGAGCTTGTAAGTGAAAGTCAGGTATTTTATGTTCATATATAGAAATGTGTTTGTATGATGCAGTAAAGTAATGAGAGATTTGTTTGAGGTCAGGGCCGTATATTCAGTGGGACAGCATTTATGCATCGAGGCCAAATGAGTCTTTAGTCCAAATCCAGTATCAAAAGCAAGTCTTTCTGAAAATATCTTTTCTCTGTCACAACATGGCTGTGCTTTGTACTTTGCACAGTCTGATCCTGAATATTGCTGAACATCCGTATTCTTTTTCAAGTTGACTTCCAAGGCTGGCATAAGTTTTCTTCTTCAAGAACTGTTTCTTGAGAAAAGGCTTTAAGTACTAAACTCATTTTTCTTTCTGAGATAAGCATAGTGTATAACAAAATTTCCATATGGCTCAGGTCACAAACTTTTTAACCTTGTGCATTCACAAAAAGAGTATCTTCCGCTCCGCATTTAACATTTCTTTATCAATTGCTATTATTACAGGATTTCTGCTACTCAAAACAGACGCCAAGCCAGAAATAACGTGATTTTCAGTGTAATTGACATTTTACCTGAGGAAGCTGGTTTGGGAAGGCAACTTTGAAAAGGTCGTATACCTTTGGCAGCCATGGCCGGATCAGATGTTGAGTGACTAATTACGCTTTCCACGGACTCCTGGCTCTTAGCTGTTGAAGGCACTTCTCGCTCAAGAGTTTTGGCTTTTACTGAAGGAGCTGAAAGAGGAACTTGCTCAGATGCTGCAAAGACTCCCGTTTCCAAGGTGGATTCTTGCTTAGAAATGTGTCGCCCCGTCGATCGGTTCCCCGAGTCAGGGAGGGGGAAGGTTCCGATCCCACTGTCCAGCGTCCTCATCTGGCAGCAAGACTCTAGGGCACAGGAAATGGGTGTGATGGGGTGGAGGTAAAGGTACTTAAAGTCAGTGAAAGGATCTAGGTGGCAAAAAAGGGCAGGTTTCAATGCAAGGGAAGCATTTTGCACTTTGTGAGTGTGCTGTTACCTGTCACCGACATGCTTTCGACACTTTATCTACCTGAATACAAGGAAATAACCCTGCTGAGGGGCAGTGAAATTAAACAAGTGCCAAAACATTGACACTGGCCTGCTTCAACATAACAGTGTGATGACGGATAAGGGGAACAGGTCCTGGAAAGTGGTTACAGATGGAATTTTAAAATAATTTAGTTGAAGGCCCACAGAATGTCTGGAGAGTACCAGTGTGAGGGTTTGAGGAGTGCAATATATTCATCCAACATAAACCCACACTCCACGAAAGTTTGGCCTCTCTGTACCTCTGTTTTGCTAATTATTTCTCATACAAGAAGGCGTCACCCAAAATCTATCATGTATTCCACAAAATTAAGATTCACAGAATTTCTTAGAGATCCCATCTCTCAGACCATCCTTGGACAGCAACAGCCATGCCTCTGTTAACCTTGTTAAGCTCTGGTTCTGCACATCCCAGTTTGAGTAAGTGCCCACAATTCCAGGCAGGGATACCTTCAGTCCTTTTTATTTTTTTTTTTTGGAAGCAGGCTCTTCCCACACATGGATGGTGCACATTGCTATTTAAGCAACCCCCTGCCCTCTCATTCCCTATCAGTTTCCAGAGACTTCCCTTTTGTTTCTACAAGGGGCAAACAATGCTGAAGGGACTGTGTGGCAAGGTCCTTCTGAGAGCTATAAACACCAAGGAGGAACTTCAGCACTAACGGTTGGAAAATGAGCATAATTTAGGTTAAATGTCTGGAAACATCCCTTGACAGCAAGATCTTAAGTCTGTGGCAGACACTCCCAAAGGAAGCAGAGGAATTTCCTTTGCTTTGAACAATTTAAGGCTACACTAGATTAAAGATATACTGCAGTGAACAATTGTACTCCAGCAGGAGATGCAGAATATGGCCCAATATATCTTCTCCATCTCTATTTTCTGTGTTTCTGAGTATTGATTTTTTTTTATGATATGTCCATTTGTTACTTAAGTCTGTTGTAGTTAGCAGTCCTCTGTCAAGTAATTTTCATTATTTTTTTCCTCTGCAGTGCTTCTAATACTCTCAGAAATTCGGAAATATTTCTCCCCTATGGGTTTTGCCTATTTGTTTTTGAGCTAAGAACATTTCCATGGTCATTCTTGTTAAATATCTTCATCTCAATGGGCCTTTCTTGACAACAAGTAAGAAACTACTTATAGATAAATTCAATATGTATTTCTATTTCATGGTTCTTGTGGAAGGAGAAGCAGCCTATATTTATGTGGTCTTCATTACCTTATCCTCATCACTCAGGATCAAAGCAGGACTGAAAGTCCTACTGAGAACCTGAACCTTACAGGGCCTGACTGAGCTGCAGCAGCAAATGCTCCATGCACTGTCTTTTAAAAATACAGCGAGTGACTGATTTCTCACACACAATTACTGCGTTCCAACAATTTCCCTCCATGGGTAAAAGGAGGTAAGGTGTGGAAGCCATGTCTAGCTAGCACCTACATTCTCCATCACATTTTTGAGCTAATGTGTCATAACGATTTTAAAAGTTGCTGAAGGTTTTCCAGGAAACAGGGAAAAAAAAAATTATACTTGGTTCTGCTGTGACAAAAGGAGGTATCCCATCTACTGAACCCTCTTACTTTGGCCATACTTCCCCTAACTTTTTTTCTTTTTGTTGTTGTTTTTGAATAGCAGAGCACCTACACAGAAGGGGAGTGCAGAAAAGCCAGTTAAAACGCCAGGTGCCTGCCCTTGCCACTTTCTGTAGACAATTAAGCTGAAACAGCATGTTAGATCATAGACAGGCAATGCTTCAACTACAGACTGCAGGGGAGAGAGTCAGCAAATAAAGGGAAATATGGAATAAGAAAGGACTTCTGTTAGCTGCCTCCCGACCAAGAGACATCTGTGCAATACTGGTTCTGTCAGAGAGGCAGAGCTCTGCAGCAGAGACATGGAGTAAACTGAAAACATCCCATAATAAACCAAAGTCTGAGAGGCCTCCCCTCTCCTGGCTGTAGGGTCAATGTGAAACCTGATTTTGGAACCATTTCCACAGGGACTCTGAAGGATCTTGTAGTCTTGTTTTCTTTCTGACCATTCTCCAAGAAACTGAAAAGTCATTCCCTGCTAATTATTACAGGAAAATTAAGTGGGATCAAAATGTATATCAGACAGCAAAGCTCCAGCTTTTGCTAAGGGAGAACTGGAAGATGGAAGCTTTTATCTTCTGAGGGCACATTTCTGAAAATGACATATGGATTTCTCTCGCCCATGGTTACCTTGTGTACATCTAGGAAAGGACCATGAAAGCAATGGCATAAAATCAAAAAAAATTAATACTGAGGGCCAGACTTCCAAGAAAATACAGTCTCCTGCTGTTTCCAAAATAATTGGGAGAGTGATGGAGGAGCACACCAGCAGCAACACATTTAATTAAAAGGAAAAATAGTTTTAATCGATTATAATCTTCCTTCATATAGACTTTATCCGTGATAAAGGAAATACACCAGGTGGGAAACAGATTTTTAAAACAGCTCACTAATTTTTAGTTATGAAAAACCACAAAAGGGTCTGGTTTTCAAAGTGCTCAATGCTTGGCAGCTCCCACTGTGACACTTAAAGACAGATTTTTTTGAGAATTCTGTGACTCAGCTCTGTTGAACAATCCTCAAAAACCTAGTCCTAAATCCAAAGTACACCACAAAATTATTTGTGTATGTTAATTTTTCACTACTGAAAGTAACTAATTCCCCCCTAAAGCTACATAACACAAATAAAAAAGTATATTTCAGAACAATTTATTATTGTATTGTTGTATTATTGTATTATTGTATCATATTACTGAATGAATGAATACACATTATCTTGCCTTGTTTTTAAATTTTTATGAAGCTACTGTAAAATAAAAAAATACATTATACATCCCAGTGACAGCTTTCAAACAGCTTCCTGGCCCATCTGATTTCATCAGCTGCACTGACACTTCAAATTACTGTTATCAGCGAGAGCTGCACAAGACTACATAATGAAAATATGTAAAAGTTAAATCTCTGATGCTGTGACAGCACCACTCAGTAGATGAAAAATGACTCCGTGAAACATTAAAGTCTGAAAAGAGTTATATATGAGCTTAATTACTTTTGTTTGAGAATTCTTCCTGGCATAGCAGCCAAATTCCTTGCCTGTTTCTGGTTTGGTTTTTTCCCCTCCTCTTTCCTTGCCAGGGAAGAAAGAGGCTCACAGAACGGTATTAGTTTCATAGTGGACATAGGCAGACTCACCATCAGCCATTTCTCTGTGTAATCAGACTAGAATCAGAGGCCTGAAACACTGAAATAGCCCTTTTCCTCCCTCTCATCATGAAGATTTGTGTCTGGACCAAAAAAAAAAAGAAAAACCACAAAAAAACCCTGGAAGTCCTACTGTAGAGGAACAATTCCAAACTGAAAACAGAAACAAGGAAGAATTTACAGATATTTCTTGGAAGTCAAGAAACTCCTGACTGCATGGAAATCTTTGGATGACAGGGAGTTATAAGAGCTCAGTGGAAAATTTGACAAAGGCCTTTAATGTTGAGAAACCTCTTAAGCACTGGACAACAAGGAGTTAACACTGCAGAGACAGTTTTCTGAAATTTTTCTGAACTACTTCTCGATAATTTTCAAATTTAGTATTTTCACATGCAAGATGGTTGTGCAGTTCATGTCCTACGTCAGCTGGACACCACGGTAATTCGTACAGCTGGACAAAGCTTTGCAATATTGCATCATCACTGGGGCTTTACCAACATTTTCTGGTATCAGCAGATCACCAAGGTCTCTTCAACATGGAGCCAGCACCCAAACTAAATGCAATAAAAAGGATCTGTGAAAACTCCAGGCCATTCTGAGGGTCTGGACAAGAGGAGAATAGAAAAGGGACATAAACTCAGGCTGGAAAATATCAGGCATCAGATCATCACTGAGGAGAATAACTGTACCAGCTCATTCTGAAGGGTTTTTTTACATTTTCCTCTGCAATGCAAATATTAGAGTTAGAAGTAAACATACCCCACTGATAAGAACTGACAATTTAGAATTCATTGAAGTATTTCAGGGCATTCTCCTGAGCATAGATAATTTAAAAATGCATCTTAAATACCAGCAACAAATCATTAAACCTAATTATTCTGCAACTTTTTTTTTTTTTTTAAATTTAAAATTTCTTCTGAAAGACTTGCCACAAAGCTATCAGCAGCACATCACCTCTTGCTCAGAAACCATCCTTGGTACAAATCATCGGAGACTGGGAGAGAATACCTAGGGAAGCTGAGTGCTGACCCTGCTTTTGTGCTCCTTCAGAAGCTCTCGGTCACTGTGAGGGTGAGAGGAGCTCTCACTCTGGGCTGGTACCACGCTGCTTTATCCTGCTACACAGCATCCTTTCTCTCTTCCTCTTTTCATACAATGCATGTGAAAAGAAAATCAATTTGGGGAAAAAAAATAAAAGAAAGCATAGAGCAGCTACTGTGAAGGGAATTGCTTCCAGCACAGCACAAGAAATGTGGGTCCAGCCCAGGTTAAGTTCTACATTGATGGTTGAAAAATAGGCTATTACTCAAAACAAGCAGTGGAGCAAAATCTGTCCCACTTTTAGATTAGAGACAAGTTAGTCTTTCCAACCTGTGTGGAGTCCTAGCACATACTGAAGAGGTTTCATGAATTTCATAAAACAGAAGACATAAGGTGGTGACATAGCTTTTAAACACAGCTTCTGATTACACTTTTCTCCAATAATGTGAAAAGATGCTTTTGCTAAGGGGGATATAATGCCACATGTTATTGCAAGCAAACCTTTAACTGAATAGCTGGAGAGCATTTAATAATGTTTCCTCAGGTAAAGATTCACATTCTAATAAAGTATTTTAATGTTGTATCCTAAATGAGTTTCACAGATGCTTAGTCTATTCACAAATCACATACGAGTCCTTCTTTACATAGGGACTGTTACACGGCTAAGAAGTCTGTAAAATAACTCATGGTTATTTTGACCATCTATTTAAAACAATATTTGAGTTTTTCCATGATTCTTGAATCACCCGAAAGAATCTTTACAGAAACCGCAAGCTCCAAAGTTTTACCCACAGAGCTAAAATGAGGCATCAGCCAGCAGTCCTATTAAACAGGTATATGTGCATATACAGTGTCACCAAAATGGTCAGGGGATTCACCCACTGTGAATTGAGCATAATAAGATGAAACATCTCAGGATGGTGGCAGGCAGACAAAGACTTACAAGTCCAGAGAGGAAATAATTATAGGTTCTACCATGTTGTAACTGGAATTTTGCCTCTCTCCCCACTTGTGCCACAAGGCAGCTGTCCCTTAGTGCTGCTGGTGGGGATCGAGACTTCCAGAAGCAGCTCAATAACCTCAGCCATTCCCCACCATGATGGTACTGATGGAACTCCCTATGGATACCAGACACAATGACTGCAAACAAACCCTTATTTCTGCTTCAAACGACACAACAGTTTCTATTTGGGGGTGGCAAAGTTACAAAAGTGTTTATGTTACTTTACCTTGATGGTCAATCTATCTTAACAGTAAAAATAAACAGTGACAAAGAGAATGTATTTTATGTCAAAAAGATCACTTCAAGCTTTCTAGGTATAATACTAGTAGCACAGGGACATAATTTCTTTCTAAGAAGCATCCCACCTCATGAAAAATGTGGAATCCTCCCCTGTGCTCACCACTACAGCTGGTTTGAGATATTCCTCACATAAATTTTCAAGTTTTGGCCTACAAAACTGTACATGATTGACAGAAATTTCAGCTGAAATCTTTAAGTAACCACAAGAATTCTCCACAGAAAGCAGCAATTTTCAGGAAAAAAAATATCAGTCAAAAATAGCTCTGTATCAAGAACAGTTTCTCTGGGAAATTTCCAGCAAGCTGTTTTCAGAAGTACAGACTCAAGCCTTGACAGATTTTGAGAGGTACACAACACTGAATAGGCTTCTTCAAGGAGTATCCAGGACATTAAAAATGAAAGGGCGTAGTTTCCATCAGTAACAGAATATACAAATTCAAACAAATTACCTTTCTTTGCATTAGAAAGTTCGAGAGTTTTCACTAAGCTGGCACAGGGAACCAGATAACACAACATCACATAATCCTTTCTTCTGAAACACGAAAGGAATATAGTTTTTCTAGCATTTTGAAACATGCCAAATTAAAAATTAATAGCTTTTCTTTTTTTTCTTTCCAGAATAATATTTCAAATATAAATAGGTCCCTGCAAAATTCTTTCAAAAGTTAATAAACATCTTTAATTTACATGTGGCATTGGCAGGAAGAACTTAAACTACAGATGGCAAAACAGATCTCTTTATTTGCACATCCTTCTCTTCATCTGCAATGCTAAAGCAACCACAAGAAAAAGAAAATGTATTTCTGCCAAATCAATGTCAATTTTAAGTAGATTATTCCTTCTGGGTTTACACAGTAATTTGATCCACTTGGTCAAAGATGAGTGCATTATTGTTTTCTATCTAGATCCGAGATAATCAGTATGCAAAATTAAAAAACCCAAACGCTGTCCTGGGTAAAACTAGAAAAGACCCAAATTTTCACAGCCCTACACTCCCCTGGCTATGCACCGGTGATGTGGGATTATTTCCAACATTTACTAAGGAAGGGTAAATGGGAGGAGGACTGCGCTGTGTGTTTTTAAATGATGGAACTTCATTCACGGCTCCTTGAATCTGGGATTACAATTTATGCCTATTTATAATAACAATAAACAAAATAAATACAGACTTTACCAATTTATTCAGTGTTCTTTCTATTTTCTTCCTAGTCACGCTTTATTTTGCAAAAGGCACAAACTTCAATATGTCATTTATCCAATAATTTGTCAGTTGTCTTCACAGTTTTCCATGACCACAATCCCATCTGAAGTGTATTTTCTGAGTTGAAACAGATAATTACTGCCTCGTTTTAATTCCAGTCCCATCTTAAAATACATTTCTACTGGTAAGTCAAAAGATTAGTTTTAATTATTTAATTATTAGTGAATACTAATGATCTTGTACTCCAATTTAACAGTTATCTATGGACTTTTTTTTTTTTTTCCCAACAAATGCTTCCTGCCTTCCTCCAGGCATTTAGATCTGGTCCCTGCATGCTTGTAATGGTGGCAAGCTATGTGGAATAGGGCTGTTACAGAGGGCAAAATGAGCTGGAAAAAGAGCTTGGATAATTTTTTGCATTTTCTACTCCACATGTCTCAGCGTCTATTAAATACAAAGGTCTAAATGCAGTTTTCCAGATGGGGAAGTCCCACAACAAACAGCATCTGGAATTATCTCTCCTGTATTATGCTGTTTTATTTTCTTTCTAAAAATCTACTCACTGTTCTCAGGAGACAGGATATTAGGAACAGATACAATTTTAGCCCTACTGGAAAAGATATATTGAGACTTATAATTCATTTGAAGAGCAACTTGAAGCCTCTGTGTAAAAGGTAATTAAATGAGGTCCAGCTGCAGCCTGGCTGTCAGTGAGACCAGCCTAGAAATCCTTTGGGAAGCAATTCCTCTTTTCTGGCTGTATTCCCCCTTTGGCTTTACATCCCGGCTGCCAATCAGCCTTACAACTTTGCAACTATCTTTGAGAAAGTTATGGATGAGTAACAGCTGAGAAGAAGGAGAAGTCCTCACATCTCAAGTAAGGTGTGAATCCAAGGTAAGCAACAGGTCTGCTGTGATGCAGGAATGTGGCTTTCCCAGGCTTTTTCACTGAGCAAAGCCTTCTGTTTCCCTCAGAACCCTGAACTGTGAAGGTTGGGAGCCAGCAATCGCTCAGTCTCAGGAACACCTTCCTGGGGGTGGCTCATTCAAGCCACGGAAGGATGCTTCCCTTCATCCGCCTTCCTCTAACAGGAAAGACACATCCCAACCCTCAGAAATCCTACCTGTAAGTGGCACAGCCCATGAAAGGATGGTTTGTTATTTACCAGGGGCTAAGGGCTGCCTCAGCCATGCCTTGTAAGCACAGGCCTTTCTCTCTCTCTCTATGCCCCAGTTCTTCACATTAAAACACAGAGCTGATCGCACTTGTCCATCACTGGAGCGCTGCCACGAGGGTAAAGAGCGTGGATGTTCAGCAGGCAGTGTGTAACCAACCTGCAATCCCCCCCATGGATAGTGCTTGTGGAGATACCTCCACCCAGCTTCTCGGGAGGCTGCTCAGGAATAAACACCCAGCTGCCAAACGCTTACAAGAACCATTCAGACCGGGGTTTTGCTGATATTATTAGAGGCAGCTGGTTTATTTTAAGAATAACTGCATTAGACCACAGTTAGAGAAGTGAAGAGGTCACACTCAGCATCTCAGAGACATGGGCTGCACATGGTGCCCAAGGGAGCATTTGGCTGCTCCATGCAGGATTTCTGTGCACTGATGGCTGCGCTGGAGGCATTTAAGGATAACGGGATTTACTGATTTACTAGCTGTTAAGCAACTCCCTTATAAATTGGAGTTTGGTTTCACTCACATTGAGATACTTTCTTTGATTTTCTATTCCCAACAGATAGGACTAGGGATAGTGCTTTAAGCATAAATGCTGTCTCTGGTAAACATGGACCAATTTCTAAGTGCATAGGAGTCTCTGGGTTATGCAAATGCACTAGAGAACATACTATATTTATTTTGAAACATCACTGCTTTTTGTTTGTTAGTACAAAAAAATACTGAAATTAAAGCAACATGAATATTAAATGAAGATTTAAATAATTTATTTTTAGCTTTGCCCTGCAGATGGCTTTACTTAAGGGTAGTGCTAACAAACACTTAAAAATACACATGCACACCTGAAACAGACTGATTTTATTTCTTAATTAATGAAGTGAAAACTTATTAACAGAGTGAGTGCAGAGAGCTTTGAGTAACTTTTAGGTGCACTATAATCCTTCCATTCTGGTACCCAAGTTCAGCTCCTCCAAATCAGCTGAATCAATGTGGAACTAACTGCAGGAAAGAAGGAGCTGGTAAGAAACCATCATGATTTGAAGCCAGAAGAATGAACTGAGATTCTTTTTTCAGGAAACCTATTTTTTTTCAAAAAATTTATGCCATGTTACATGATGCTACAAAAACACCATTAGAATGACCACTTTGAAACAACATACTGCACCTCTTTGCCTGTTTAATAAAGGAAGTAGAGAAATTATTCACTGAAAAGATATTGGTTAACTTTTTCCCAACAGTGAATTGTCTAAACACTGAGAAATTGAGTTCACCTATTATTAAAAACTGTGCACTAATTATATAGGTATTATTTATCTCTTAGAGTGATTTTTTTTAAAGAGTCTGTTTTTCTCTGATCTGCTGTGATGACTAATTGCATAATCCTATGTCAACAATTCAGGTGTCAGACTGAAGACATGAATCAAAGCTCAAACTCAATTAAAAACAGCAAGAAAATTAGGAATAGGCCTCCTATTCTCAGAGTAAGAATGTGGAAAGGCATATGCCAATACAGCTCAAACTGAATTGATAATTTAGATAAAAACGTATTTTTCATAAAAGTTCGACTAGATTTCACTGTAGAAAAGGAGCACAAACTCCCTGTGAGCACGGATGAAACACATGTTTAAAATAACTCAACACATCCTCACTCAAAATGCTTTTCACATTGCCCAATTGTACTTCAGGTACAGGAATTAATGGGAAATGCATGACTGAAACTTCATACACACATCCACAGATGGCCCTTGCCAGGAGCAAAAAACATGTAAAGTAGAAAAGTTTCAAACTAAAGGACTCATACTGCTATAGAGAATACTGGCATGTACTATCCTGTAAGAGGTAGGATAATCAGGCACAGTCCTGATTTGAGTGATAAAAATGGATATAGATTGGGCTAGACTGTAAAGTACTGTAAATCAACACAGCAGTGTTAACTTCAGAGTCGAAGAACCCGGCAATCCTGTTTAATTGACATTTTAAGCCTGAATGAAACCAGCAGATTCTCAGTATCTTGAATAATAATTAGACTGTATCCTATATATAATGCATAAAGAGCCACACTTCTCATTCTAGTGATAAAATTTGGTATTTCTGGGTGAATAGAAGTAATGACAAAGAAAGAAATTAACAGCAAATCACTGTGGCTAATAAGGAAGTGTTGATCCAAAATATTAATTTTCTCCACAGAGGGAAGACAACCTAGACAGCAGGCTGCAGCAGTGCTGTGGAAGAATTGGCAATTAGACAAATGCTACGTGTACTATCTTTAAAGTACAAAGAAATGATTTGTCTTTGCCAGACTGTGAAGAAGGTAAGCTGACATAAATTAGAAGACATTAATGGATGCTAGTTTCTTATTATTCACATTGGCAAGGTTCTCCATCATCTTCATGAAATACAAGTATCAACTAGAAAAACGCACAGAAAGTTTCACTCTGTTATCATAGGGTCCTCCAGACCATTATTTCAAAATCAATCCCTGCAGCAATGCCCAAATGCCAAACAAGTCAAGAAGGCGGCACAGCAGACACTATTCATCCCATTTCTCGTGGTCCAAACCCACATAATGCCTCCCTCTCTGAGCTCTCTCTGTCCTGCAGCGTAGCCTGTTTGCCTTCTCACCCAGACAAAAACCACGCAAAAAAAGTGGTCATTTATTTTAATAAAATTCCACTGAGAATATGCAGAGCAACTCAGTAGAAGGAAAGGATATTTAGTCAGCTTTATGCAGCAGTGTGAGTATTTCTGATGAGCAAGGCCTGGAATGGTAATTAATGCTGTTGCACACTGCCCTGGAAGGCCACTCAACAGCAGGACCACTCCAAATCTTCGGCAATGTGCATATTGCAGCATAACAACAGGGGACTGCTAAATGGTGTCTAAAGCCTCCCAAAGAAATGGCACACTGTTCAGGGACAGATGTAGAACAATATCCTTGAAGACTTAAAAAATTTGGCTGATGAGGTCTCTGAGCAGGACTTCCCACCTAGGGGTTGACAAGACAGTCAGTTGTTCTTGCAGTCTCCACTAGTTATTAAACGAGATTTCCCATCTGTGGTAACTCATTTTAGCTGCTCTTGTTCAGAAAAGTAAGTAAACAAGAACCACAGGTCATTTCAATGGTGTTGAAGGATCAGAAAATGAAGATTTTGGAGTACAAAGGGGAAGAATAGTATTTGACAATAGCACGAAAATGTAAATGCTTTGGGGATATTGCATGGAGGCAGCAAATGGCACAAAGTTAGAGGGACTGACTGAGATATTTCGGTGAGTCAGAGCACAAATGGAACTGCATTTTACCCAGTTGAGCTCAGTTTTGTTTGTGCACTTTCACATGGGCCTCCTGCCTGTGCAGTAAGACCATGATAGATATGATTGTGATGGCCTCTCACATCTTCCAGGACACTTATAGCACTAGATCTCGAGCCTTTTTTTGGTTTGTTTTGGTTTTTTTTTTATTAACAAGTTTAGATCCCAACATTTCTAGAGGTGAGCCATTTATTTACTATTTATTGCTCCATCATTGTTCTAGCAATTGGGAACCTAGTCCTTTGGATTAACAGCCAAGCTGGAAGCTGGTTAGATACGGCTAGCGAGCAGGTTTTTAAGTTGCCTGCTACACCAAACTCCCATTTCAAAGGCCCTAGCACACTTGCTCAGCAATACAGCCAGCACCTACAGATCTAACACCTACCTCTCATCTTCCACATGCACAGGGCTTGGGAAAACAGCTTTGTTATGATGTGCAAATAAATCCACGTGTATTTGTACCATTGCTCATATAGGGGGTTCATGGAAAATCTAATAGTTTATCACAACTTGTATCAAACAGAACAGTTTGCAGATGTGAAATAGGAACAGACCCAGGCTAGAAATGGATTCAGTGAGAACTGGTATTGCTTGATGACTTTTATAGACAGCAATCTCACGTGCAGAGATTTCTAGGCATTCCACAGCTTTGCTGGGTGGTGATGGGGAAGATAAAGCAAACAATTTTCCTTTATCTGAAAATGTGTAAATGAATGATTCAACTGCTATATCAGTGATAAGATGATTGTTAAATGGCTCTTCTCAGCTTCTGTCAATGGCCTGATGAAAGGAATTAATGCTGACAGCGATAAATTGTTTTCTCAGGCATTGAGACTTCATGGCAAGAGAGGATTTCTTTTGAGGTCAGAAGACTCTATATCAGTTGAATATTGTTCTTCATTACATACACTGGAGGAGCCTACTGATTTGCTGGGCATTTAAGCAACTTGTGGCTTATCCTTTTGCCTCTCCAGTGATGTGGATCACCTCTCCTTACTGAATGCACAGGCTGTAACAGAGATCAGTTTACTCACCATCTTTCCTCTCTCACTCATCCTGTTACATTTATCTTGGTAATCCATTACAGACCTCACGTAATCTGTCGCCAGGTTTTGAGGGTTCCTGAATGTAAATGCGTTTGCTCAAATATATCAGACTTAATGGACATGCTTTAGGATGATGCATGTCAAACTTAATGTATTTACCACATTAATCAGGCTTGTTTCCTTCACGTCTATTTCATTCCCCAAGAATGAGAAAACATGAATTTAATCGCTGTTTACTTAGTACACCCCAGTAAAAACACCCAAAGTTTTAGTACTTTACAAAATGGTGGACAAAACCAAGTTTTTTGTTTTGCAGAGTTCAGTAGTTTTCTTGCTCTTATTGGAAGCTTGGTACAAACTTATTAAACAAGCAAAGGACTGCTTTTGTTTTCATCAAGCTTTGGAATAAGACATCAGATAATTTACATAACTAAGCCGAAGAGTATATACTTTTAAGTAGCCCATTCAGAAATGAAATTTGAAACATACTTTCTCAGCTCCAGTGTTCATCAATTGCAGATTTCAGAAAGAAACCAAGAGAAAGAAGGGAGATGTCACTGAAGCAAGGATCTGTTGGTTAGAAATGATTATTGGTATGGATACAGAAAGGAAGGCTCTGAGTGATAGCCTGGATTTGTGCGGAGTCCACACAAGCAGCACCACAGAGTGACCACCACTTTCAAATGATGCAGGTGAACAAACATGAAGAGAAAGGTGAGAAAAGAAAATGTATGTATTTGTGGGAAAAACATACATAAGAAACAGAAAGAAAAGAGGAGACAGACAAATTATTTAGGGACACTAGAAAGAATGCAGATCCTTCTCCTCTTACATGAAGTGTGGTTTTTTTATCATCATATATATAATTCCATAGTATGGCTACTGGGTACTGAATAAAACAATTCAATTCAACAGGCAAGGTTATCGTCTTTAGTGTTTGATACATCAGTACAAACAATTGTAATGCTGGCATTTCATTTTAAGTCAAACCAATTCTATCTGCAAAGTAACATGTTCTACCTTTCTTATCAGTATATCTGTAAAATTGCTATCAAGGAGCTAGCAACTTATCTATAAAACTTGCTGTGAAGGACTTTCCTGGTTTCTATTGAAAATAGAGTTTGATCAGTTTGCTGCATATAAAACTTAAAGGAGGGGATTTTAAATCACAATGCAACATATAAAATACCCACTACACTTCCTCTGTGGAACATGAAGCACCTAAGGGATTCAACGAAATGCTCTCTCAAGAAGACAAATCTCCAAAAAGTTTCTTAAAAAAAAAAGAAAAAAGTTTCTTCCTTTTTCTGACCAGACTGCCTTTAAATTACACTGCAAAACCCTTCTGAAAGGTTGCTCTTGGAAAGCAGAAAAAATGAAGATAAAGCCTGCCATAAGGCAGATGATTATCAAGAACTTTAATGGAATTGAGCGCTGGGCTACAGCAGAGCTACAAAAGAATCCCCTGACCTCGGTGTGTGTTTTTGTTCTGGCACAAAGCAGCAAAGTCTGCAGTGCACTTTTAATGTTACTTTGGTAGTGTGGAAGCCCAACCCTCTACCCAGCTAGAGACTTTTCATAACCCTTTTATGTCTTGGAAGGCATTTGCTCTGTATTATCCAAAAGGTTCCATTTTAACACTGGATGAATGCATTTTGAGCAAGTGACCTGGACCTCTAATGACAATTTGACAAAAATTAGTTCCAAGTCCTTCTTCAACGTTTCAAAAATTCTGGCTACATTTATCTTCGTTACCTTTGCCCAGCTTTGAATTTCAGTTGAAATTCTCGAAATAAACAACAGGGATCAACGCACAGTCAGGTAATTTCTTTCCAAGAACTGTGAAGCTTTCTAGTGTGGATTCTAACCCCAGCCTGCCTCAGGGATTTAACTCCCCACACAACTTCAGTAGGAAGTTCCTTGTGCTTCCAGTGGAGCAGGCAGTACCAATAACACCCAGATGGATTTTGGATTGTTACTACCAGTTGTGTTGTCAAGTATTTGCTCTCTAGAGAACCCACAAACAAACTGCAGGTCTATTCAGATTGTTAAAATTTATTTTATTTTTACCAGTGATGTTATTTTGATGACAAAATCTACCTGCAGTGATGCTCCTGATGTCAAAACTCAACAGGCTTTTGTTAAACATTGAATCTGGCCTTTTAGCTCAATCAGTGACATATTAAATATAACATTTGAAACCATAAGCTTTCCAGTTCAATAAAACAATTCCTTCAGATGAACTGTCCGTGTTTCCATGTACTCCCTGAATTTCAATGCATTAGAGCAGCAGTGTTTGTTTGATTCACTTATGTTGCTAAGGACAGAACGACTGCTGGAAACCCACTATGGAGAATAAACATATTCACACATGGAAATATCTGTGGCAAAAAAAGAAATCCTCTTTCTTTGTATTGAAACCTGAGTATAAATTTAAGAATAGACCTGAAACTTTCTCAGACACTTCTCATCAGCCTAATTATGCTGAAGCTGTGTTTCGTGTGAAGCTTGAGTATATCATTAGCAAAAAGCTTATTCCATGCTGACTTGCTCCTCAAGTGAATTCACCACCCATTTTGGGTAACAAAGAGAAAAGGAACCAGAAAATTATCATCATGCAACTTTCAAACTGGGGTTTGATAAATCACCAAAGCGTTGCTGCCTGAGAAAATGGCACTTTCAGTCTTCCCCCTCAGCCTCAGCAGAGGTTCATACCAACACTGAAGAATGATATGATTAACTACCACTGAATTTCCTGTTCACTACAGATATACTCCCAAAAAGAAAACAACCTGTTAATTTGTGTATACCCAAAATACTGTTGCTGCATACCCTAGTATTCCCATGAGAAGTTGTCTGCAAGAATGATTCTTCAGTAATTAGCATTTGTTTGCTATGTGCCATGGATTTTTGACTTTTCCCTTGAAGCTGTTTATCAATGAAAATTCTGAATGCATTATAATTAATACAATCACACTTTTCCAGCAGTAGCTGCTAATTGAAACAGTACTCGAAATATGAAACACTGAACTTTCTAACAAATGCTTTGTTCTTCTCAAGATGTCCAATTATTACATTCTGTATATAAAGGTGTCATCTGTAACTGTCTTGTAAGTTTTTGGGCCATTCTGACAATGGGGAAATTCAAGACAAATAATGACACTTCTACTCCCTTGGGGGGAACAGAATTCTTTTTCTTTGTAAAATGAAAGCCCCTTTTTTTTTATGTTTACATGGGAACAATACTGTCAGGAGCTTGACACATCATCTGTGTTCAATAAAGGAATTTTATTTATAGGAATACCTGAAGACCCTGCTGTACCTGTCTGAGCTGGGAAGTCTGTCATGACATGAAGGGGGGAAGTCAACCTTTTTATCATGTCCTTCCTCTTACTAGGTACTTTAGCATTTTCCACTTCATCCCTCTTTCAAAACACAACTACTTTATTGCAAAGGGCTTGAGGAAAGTGCTCTGAAGATGACTGGACCTCAAAGGAATACTCAGGGATTCTTAGGTCTGCTGTCTGTGGGGGTGGGAGCACTGGTAGCATCTGTGCTTCCTCACTGATGCTATAGTGAAGGCATCCAGGGTGTAACATATCTTAAAAAAACTTTCAAAATGTTTTAAATATATTTTGAAGAACAATATAGCACAATATAAATGACTGCTTCCTGTGGAAATGATCATGTGTTCCTGGGATACAATTGTATGAGGAGGGAAATTGTATATAACCAGGCACTGTTGCTTTCCTTCAATTTAGCAAATCTGAAGAGCCAAGAACAAAATACTTAAATTGGTTTAGATCACCAACTGGCAATTAAAAACCTAGCAACAGGTATTTTACACATTTTTTGATTCATACCCAGGAGTATCTCACTATGAGAACGTGATGAACCAGAATTGTCTCACATGACACCTACCTAGCAGACCGTCATTAGTATCTTGTTTGTTAGTTAACTGGGCAGGACTGATGTCAGTTTAGTTATTTCAGTGACAACTACAGCAAAACATGGTTTTCCTATATGAAGAACATTTTCCCTGCTTAATCATAGCCTTTCTACATCTTCTATACATTCAGCTCTAAGTCTGTTAGCAGTTTTGATCAAACCCAGTAGAATAAACGCATTGAAACACAGCTAAAAACCCACAGCAAACTTTGTTTTCTTAAAACAAGGAGGAATGGCCATAAGATGATGGAGAGTGGATTTAGCAATTAGTAAGAAATTAAGGAATAAGTGAGAAATAAGGGTGGTGAGGCCATGGAACAGCTGGCTGAGAGAAGCTGTGACTGCCCCATCCCGGGACCAGGTTGGGGCTCTGACCTCAAACCTGGTGTGGTGGAAGGTGCCCCTGCCCATGGCAGTGGGGTTGGGATGATTTGGTCCCTTCCAACCCAACCTATTCTATAATTCTATAAAACAACTGCTTATGATGGTGAAAGATGCAGTGAGGAATGAATTTGCGAAGAACCCCCAACACTGTGAAAATGTACCACCAAAAAAACCAAAAAACCAAAACCAAAAGCCTCCACCAGGACATGATCAGACTAAGGATCGGGCTCACCATCATGTGCCTGATAGCAGTGAGGCATGGCATTTACAGAGCCATTCCTCCTATTTTATTTCCTTGTGCTTCTGAGAAGCCAAATTTAGATCTCTTACATCTAAGGTAATCCCCCACACCAAGTTCTTTATAATCTTCACAAGTTCTTCCTTGTATACTAAAAATCACAGGCTGAAGTGGGAAATGTTCCAAATGCTTCTGAAAGCTGCACAGATTTTCAGCAGGAAAAGAATCAGTATCTTTCTATGGAAACCTTTGTATCAGAAAAATGCCAGAACATCTATAAAGGAATTTTAAATAATCTGACAACCTGTTCCATAACCACTATATCCTGTCAGAAAATCAGATTTAGTGCCTGTGGGAGGAGCAAAATATTAACACTTTCAAAAGCCACCAGCACAATACATTACAGGACCAAATACATAGTAAAATATCAAATATAGCAACTAGGCCTCAGCCACAACCACCAATTACACTGATAAACACTAAGGATGCTCTGGAGTCTCTTTAGGAAAAAAGCTCTGCAAACACTTGGTTTTTATTTTTTTCTTTTTCAGTGCCTAGATTAAAATATTAAATTGAAACCTTTCACGTAATTCGAAGTAAAAGCTTTGAGAATTTTTGGGACGGAGGCAAAGCAATTATTTCAGAATGAGGAAAAATAATCTTGAACAATCTTAAGTGAGTTACTCTCTGCTGGGAAATTTCTGGTAACAGAAAATAAATCCTTTATCCTCAGAATGGGAGGCATGTATTTCTGTTTGCAGGGCTAGTGCCTATCCAGTCACAGAATGCCCTCAGAGTCTTACATTGTACAAAGTTCTTGTTATTTAGGTGCTGTCATGGAGCCAGGTTATGGCTGAGTTCTCAGACAGGGAATGGTTTAGGGATCTTTCCTTCAGGTAAAACAGCCAGAGTTTATTTGTGTGAATTTGGGACTGAAAGGGCTGTACAAATCAATAAAGCATGCAAACATTTTCCTACTGCCCAAAGAGAAATGTGTTTTGACATGATACCTCTGTTTGGACCCACTTGCTGGGTTGGCAGTATTAGTGAAATGAAAGAGATTCTGGCTAGAAAAAATGGAATCAGATTTTAACTTTTCAATAAATTTCTTTACTGCAGTCTCTTTCTGCAAAGGGAACTTATATTTTTTGTTCAGTCAATTCCTTATGTGGGTGACACACTGCTCTAATACAAACCCCAGACTTCTGGTTTGTCCTCCATTGCCTATTAGATATTTTTTCATGTACTGAGTTAAAATTAGTTAACTCACTTAAAAATTACATCAGGCCAATCATGAGGCAGGGTGGATGGTGCTACCCTTCCACAGCAAAAGCAACTTTATTTTCAATAACACCTTTGAGGTCTTCTGAATACACACCTGTTTGCTGCTCCTTGTGGTTTAGTTTATCACAGGAATTATTCTGCTATTTAGCATTTTATTCTGAATTTTACTACCTCAAGTCCAGACGACAAAGTTATAATATATCAGTATTACTCCCACTGAAAATGTCATGCACAACAACCCTCACGTTAAGCCATTATATGCAACCCACTGGTCTCAGGGGCTGGAATGATCTTCCATAAGCAGATCCCAAGGCCCTCCAGTCAAGCATTGCAGTGACCCACAACAGCAATGGTATTTCTCATCTGTCATGCATTTATGAAATCTGGCTATCCAGGAGCTAAAAGAAGACTAAAGCTGACATAAGGGGGCAAACAAATAAAGTAGTGAGAATTAAACATGCTTTTTTCCCAAGAACTGAGAGCAATAAAACCCAGTGTAAAATATAATTTTGTACCTATCACATGACTCTGACATGTAGTCCTTGTCATGGTGTCCTCCTCTTCTTCTTGCAGGTTTTCTGTGACTACTTTTGCCTGTACATAGTGCAACAACAAAAGTGAAGAACATCTGTGACTCTCTTTATGTTGCTTCATGGTAACTACAGAATATTTTTCAGAAATAAATCAGAGTAAAGTTACAGGGCATCTAAGAGTGGAATATATTACCTGTCTTATTCCGTGAATGATATCTGTGGATAACAACTTTAATTTCATTCAAAATCACAATAAGCAGCACTGAAAAATACTCTTGGAAGATGCAATTTTTCAAAATAAAACCTTAATATATTCTGTGGTATCTCCTTAGTTCAGTTTGCAAACACTGAACTTTGGCATTTTAATTTCCACCTCTGTTTAAAAGGATTTATTAGCTAGATAGAGGGGAAAAAATCATCTAGGAATGCAGCGCACTCTCTGAGCCTGCATGTGGTATTCACATTTGTGTTATTCAAATCCCTCAGATATTCTGGGGTTTTTCAGACAAAGATGTATTTTTGCCCTGTTATTCTGCACTCCTATTTTTCAAGTCTACAGATAATCTGAGTACCTCCCCAGCATACAGTGAAATCCCCCTCCATCACATGCCATCAGGGGCCACCATGCAGATCCAGGGACATATTTTTCTGCCATGCTACCTGAATCAAACAGGAATAAAGATACTTCCAGGGGGATGAGCAGGGAAAGGCAGCACCACAGAAAAAATTGCTTTCAATATCTCAGGGATCTTAAATTATTTGCTAATCACTCTCTGCTGTTTTAAAATGCTTACAGCACACTCGCAGTAACAAGAGCACATTCTGTATTCTAAACCACTGGAATTTATCATCATTTGTGTGACATATCTTCGATCCCAGGGTAAATCCTGCTTGCTGAATTACACAAGTAGCCCTATTGACCTCTTTTGACCAGCCTAAGTAAGACACCAAAGACTCACTCTTTGGTTTGTAAAAGTGCATTTATAATCTCTTAATCCTGGGGATTTGATTACACCTTTTCTTTCTCCCAAAATGCTTCTCTCCAGGCTATGGCAAATGAGGAGGTGAGTGATCATTTGGCACCCAATTCTGGGTAGAACAGTTTCTCACACTTGCAGGCTGCATGGCCAAGTGCTGCTGTGACATTTCCCAATACTGGGACAGATCCCTGGGTATTCCCCAGACACCCAGACTGCGCACACGGAGTGTGACACAAAACTCCTGGTGAGTCTTGGTTTTGGTGCCACACTTCCACCTCACAGACCGAAGCCCGTGGCTGTTCTAAATCACACAGGGCTGTAATAAAATCACAAAGATGAAATGAAACAGCGCAGCACAAAAATGATTGTATCTCACCTTAAGCTCCAGCCAAGGACATGAAAAAGTACTGGAGAATGTGGGATATCCTTGGTGTAGGCTAAAGTATTATGCATTTCTGCTGGCCAGCCTTTAGAGCAAAGTGCTTTTTTGATGAACACTAACGGGAAGTGTATCCCTCTGAAGGTGAATGCACAAGGCCACCATTGGTGGAACATTGCTTTTTCCATAAATTCAGTGGCAGTCCAGCAATAACATTCTTTGCATGAACAGAAATCAGAGGTAATCGGTGCATATGTTATGGCATAATAGTGCCTCAAGTCTTTACCTGGCACACCATAAGAAAAGTGATTTAATCATCAAAAATTAAATAGCTTTTAAAGGAAAAAAACTTGCTCGAAAATTAATGTTAAAAACTGTTCTGGCCAGGATTTAAAGCAGCATTATATATCTGATACCCAGTTTGGAATTACAGCAGCTTCTGCACTGAACCGTATGACTGAGTGCACTTTGCATTGTTCAGAAAAGAAAAGAAATCTTCCTGGTTTGGGGCTTTTCAAAAGATTTATGCCGTTTCCTCCAAAAGCATTAATTTTGTCTTTTCATGAGCAAAAAAATGCACAACAGGCCACTCTACTGCCTGCGACTGTTTTCAGTCACAGCTATCTCCCAGCGATTTGCAATCTGCTTCAAAGTAAGCAGACACAAAAGAATAACTAGAAACGATAGTAATAAGATTCATGAACTTTGAATTTAAAGACTTTGCATTGTTTTTCTTCTAGAAGTTTGGAGGACAAGATTAAATATCACATATTGAGCAATCTTAAGGTATATCTCTTTCATAAGTTAGCATTAATAACTGCAAGCATATTTTAAATCTCATTATTCTAGATGTCCTCAGTCTTTTGGCACTAGATATTTCTTTCAGGAATTAAGTGCCACAGTAAACACAATATGAAACTCAAAAAAATGCAGCATATAAATGTAACTTAATCTTCAAAAACAATACAAAAACACTTTGTTTTTCCCTTCTAACAAAAGAGTGTATGGTGTGGCAGAAGCAATGCCTTTTCACCATGACTAATATGCCCTTAAAAACTAAATAGTATAATTAGCATTTCTCCATTATTTATGTACATTAAGGACAATCTTTGTAGTTCCCTCATAAAATGAAGCATGTTTCTCGAAGATATACTTAAAAGACCATTATTGCAGCATTTAGAAAGACTTCACAAAATGACAGACAAAAAAAGCACAGCAAATTATTGCAGCATTAGAAAATAATAAGTTAGAAAGAAATTGTAGAAGCCATGTGTGGAGTTTTTTGTACTTCTGTACAGTGAAGATATACCCTAAGCTGTCAGGACCATATTAAATGGGGCATAGTTAAACTGAGTGGCTCTGATAAGGGGCTCTGCTTTGCTATCTGAGTTCTAGATCAGTTGGATTGAATTTCCTGCATATTGCACATTTCCAGACTTTCATTCTCTCTCTTTCCTTTCAGTGACACTACAAGGACAGCCTTAGATATGCTTATAATTTGTGGTTTTATAATGCAGGAGACATCTACATTTTCAAAGAAGAGATGATACCAGAGGAGTCAGGAGGCAAGTTTTCAAACACATTCATTTTGCATATGTTCCCTGTAAGTTTTTTAAAAATGACCTTGCAGATGTTCTCAGGAAAGACATCTGTATTAAAAAAAAGAAAAAAAAAAATTCGCCTGAATTTGAAACCATGTATGGAATGCCTTGACCTCCAGCATCCTAAAGATTAGCCCTAAGCTAAGGGTTTTTTTCTGTTTCCATTATGAAGCTCTTTGCAATGTTCCCAGAGAATTTGTACTTCAGATTCCCTCAGATGAAATAGTTGTATGTGCTGCACTTCAGTAACTCTGCTCTATCAGAGCAACAAAAGTAATAGCCTGAGCTTCACAGTAAGTATTATATTTGGCACCAGTTTCCAGACTGTTTGTTAAAATTGGGGTTATGGTTAATAATAATCATAATAATATGGACAAGACAGGCGTCTCAGGAACGAGAAAAGAATGCTGTAGGGTTAAAGCATCTCTGTTCTCCTCATGCTGGACTTTAAAACATCATGGGGAAGGTCCTTGCTAGGCAAGACACTGCTCATTAAATTTTAAGGTTAATTAAAAGAAGCTTCACAAGGAAGGGCACCCCTTCAGCCTGACTTAAGGTTACAGTCTTAGACTGCATGAACACTTCTCTGCAGTAAAGTTAATCCTGAACCAGAATCTAGCAGCTAACAGAAAATAAGATGATTTTTCTTCTACATTGCAACATTCCTCCTTTCTGGGTAAATTAAATTATCAGGTACAGTTAGTACCTTATTAGAGTATAAAACTAACTACAGGGTATTAACAGGAAGAATTTTAGTGGCAGAAAGGGAGACACAGGTCTGATGTATGTTTTTGCTTTTGAACATTCCCTCTTAAGTGACAAATATTCCCAAATGTGGTCAAATACTTTGCCTTTTCCACATCAGCAGTGCATTTTTTAGGCTTAATGACTTCTATAATATTCAGAGGAATGTTCAATACTGGCAAGCAATTTTCTAGGAAACAGGGAAAAAAATCAAATGGTCCCATTGTTTCATTCTCCTACAGTATGATTATAGCATCATTGTGCATGTATCTTCAGCAGAATTGAATTGCCAGCAGGAGCAGTAGGATCTTCATGACCAGCTGTACAACGTGGCCTATAGTCAAACTGCTAACTTTCATATTAATTCACAATCCTCTAGCTACACAAAATCTTTCTATCTTACAGATAAACAGTTATTATCCTGTTTGCCAGTGATGGCAATAAGAAACACACCCAGAAGTTAAAAAGAAGGTAGTAATGTTTTCATGTACTGAAGCACTTACCAGGGTCTGATTCTGCATTTCCATATCAGCTTTTGTGTTGCTGTTTTTCTTGTGGTTTCCTTGAGAGCTGATAGAGTTGCCGTGAAGAGAGGAGCCCTGGGAGCTGCCCTTCGACACACTCCTGTAGGAAACATTATTTGATCCACTTTCTGTCTGCTGAGCTGCTTTCTTATCAACTCTGCAGGTAGAGAGTGATTCCTCTGATAAATTACATTGCCCTTCTTCAATCACTCTACTTTCCCATTCCTTTAATGTTTAAAGTAACCTCTCTGTATCTTTCTGTCTCTAGACCTTTGAGTGATAAATGTTTCTAACTAGCCTTGATCAAACCTGTCACTTGCAATTTCAGGTAGTATATCAATTTAGCCTTTCACATATAATGATTTATATCATATTTGGGACTGCTGTGGGGCAAACGGGAAAACACAATATACCAATTGCAGAGTTCTTCTGTGACCAAAGGTTGTGATAGCTAGAAATGTAATTAATTCTGACAAGTTACCAAATATGTGTTTTCTGGTTGCAATACAGGAAGATGGAATACGTTAAAACTTGTACCTAATTACCCTCTATCTTTACACACCATCTGCCTAGATCCTTGATTTCTGGAATCATTCAAATTATCAACTTGGATGTAACTCGCCTATCTTTAATTCTTTAATTTCAAAGACCAGTGGTTTGGTTAACCAAGTCACAGGAACAAAATTATCACCTCATTGTTAATGTTTTGGGTTTTTTTTTCCTGTAGAGATTAAAGTCCCAACTGTGCAGCTACTTTGCATTCTATTGTGCATTCTTAGCACAAAAGGTACATACATTGAACTTGGCCTCTGTGCATCTGTAAAGCTACGTGGACATCAACACATCCCAAATTGTGTTCTGGAGATTTACCTGTTTAAAAGCTCTCTCATAAAACTGTCTTTTGGTGAGTAGGCAGCTGTGGTGGAACCTCTGACTTGCTCACACTCAATCTCACCAGGAGGGTCTGGGGAAGTTTTCATAATTTTGGTCTCCATGGCTAAAATGTCACTGTTGTCTGTTTTCCTGTTAATTTCATTTTCCATTTCACAGTGTTGTTCAGTTTTCTTTTTTTCTTTTCTTCTCTCTAACCTTGCCTGCTTAATTCCAAATCCTGAAACTTTGGCATCCTTTTTTTCCACCTTAGTTTTAGGAACATCAGTTTTCCTGCTACTCAATGCTGGGAGTTTACTCTTTCGGAAGCCAAACCAACTGGCTATGGAAGGCCCAGTCTTTTGTTTAGTCTCCACAGTGGGAGATTTGGTTTGTCCCTGACCCTTTTGCACATTTTCTTGGATGCATAACATGACTTTCTCCTCTATTGTAGGTTGCAGAGATGGTGAGCTCAAATCATCATTAACCTTCTCAGAGGTTTCTGCTAATTTTAAAGACATTTGCGGTCTTCGTGACTTTGTTGCTTCCAGTTTATGAGGACATTTTATTCCATCAAAGCTTTGGAAGGACAAAATTTGTTTGGAAGATACAGTAGCCGAGGCTTCTAACTCCAATTCTGCTGACAGAACACTTTTTTTACCTACAGCTTCGTGCTTGAAGCTTTCAGTGCTTTTCTCACTCTGCACAGATGGACTGCGTGCATCTTTCTGAGAAAATGGTTTGCTTCCATCACATTTTGGAGCGTTGTGAAACAGATCTACTTTTTGAGATGATCTGAAGGGCAATTTGCTTGGGCTTCCATGCTGGCTATTGCAACTACTCGTATTTCCAAGAGAGCCTTGTCTAGGGTAAGAATTTTCTGTGGGCTTAGCAGTATATAAAAGAGCCTCTGGTGTCACTGCTGCCCCAGGAACAGCCTTGATTTGAAGTCCTTCCATGGCTGAGTTCTGCCTCGTTAGAGAATTTCCTCTGTCAGAAGTGTTTGTAATAATCTGAGTCCGTACTTTCCCAAGACCTTCTGTCACAGGGGCAGATGGCTTCTCCCCGGTGTGAATGCTGAAACTTTGACTGCGAGCTTTCGCTCCGTTCATGCCCAGAGCTGGCTTCAAGTGCGACTTGTTGCTGGAAGAAACAGACCTCTTAACTAATTTGTTTTCTAATCCATCTCCTCTGTCTACCACCACGTTGCAGTCTTCAGGTGAATGAGCTGATGCTGTATCCATATTAAGTCCCACAGCAAAATTATTTTTTACTTCAGTGTCAGACTTGGAGTCCTTTAACTCCACACCCGTTGCACCTTTGGTGGTTACACACACAGACTCACTTTGCTTGTACTTACTGGAACTCACATTACTTTTGGAAGCTGCATTTATGCTGTCTTTTTCCTGCTTCCCTGGTACTGTAGAGCTCTTACGGAGAAGCTGGGGAGATTTGACAAATAATTTCAGTCCTACAGGGAGACGGGTTTTCATTCCTCTCTCATTAGAGCTTTGAGGAGCATGTGCAGCATCGCTGGCATGAAACAGTGTTGACGGGAAATTGTTTACCTGAGATAGCAAAGGCTCACTTGTGCTTGTTGTATGACATTGAGGAGTTGTGGGGAGAATGTTTGGCATCTTTTGTAGTTGATCCAACCCACTGTCACTGGAAATATTGTTTTTGCTGGGATATGTGTCTTGTGAAGAAGTTGTTTCCAGTGATGGACAACCTAGAGAAAAGGACCTGGCTGTTTGAAAATCTGTGCTGGAATACTGACGGTTCCTGTGGAGACCCAGGTGATTAGGGTTTTTTGGGCAGACTTGCTTTGTGGAAACTTTGGAAAGTCCTTGGCACGTACTGTGGGATTGCTGAGACGTGCATTTATTTTGCATAATTCCTTCTGCATTTTCTTGAAGGTAAGATAATTCAATTTTGGCCCCAGAAGATACATTTTTCGCTTGCATTTCATGACTAGATTGATTATGAAAGCCAGAGTTCACAGCTCCTTTTAATGGAGATGATTTCAGTATATTTTTTGCTGTTTCAGTGGGACCAGCTCCTCCCAACTTTACCGCCAGAGGTGGAGAATTAGCATAATTAGGCCGAATCAACAGGGATGTTGACCTGCCTGGAGGAAGGGGTGGGGATGGAGACCGGGCTTCTACAGCTGCTAAATCACAATGAAAGTCTCTGGTTGGGGGCTCCCCATAGCTATTAGGCTCTATAAGGTGCTGAGGCAACAGTGGTGATGCTGGACTCTGACTCTTTGGATGCTTTGACCCATCTCCTCTGGGTCGTTTTGAGTCGGGCAGGGGGTGGGCAGGGGGCTTTGGAACCTGAAAGCCGGCTTTCGAGTCAAAATGACGAGGTGGGCTTTGTGCCTTTTTGAACCTTGAAAGCTTTACAGGTGGCAGAGCAGGTGATTTCTCAAGGGCTGTGGGGCCCACTGACAGAGCTACAGGTGTCTCCCCACTCTCAGTCATCACAGTTTTTTGGGGAGAAAATTTACCTCTGCTCGGTATTTTAGTTACATTTGGCTTTTGATTGATTCCTGTATGCACAGTGGAGCTTGAATTGGCCTTGTATGATCCATCATACATTGGCTTCACTAGTTTTTGTCGTGAAGTATTTTGCTGTGTCACTCTTCCACAGCGTGAAGTTTCACCACAGGTCAGGGGGACAACCGTATCTTTATTCCCTGTGTTATTTTCAAGAGCATTTTCCCCAGTTTCATCTTCCTGTCTTTCTAAAGCAGTGAAGTTTCTCACACTGGGTCCTGGCTGCAAATCAGTTCTTCCCTGAGGTATAAGTTCAGTGTATTCTGCACTGGACATAGTTTGTGGCTGGTTGATTGAAATCTCATTTCTTGTTACAGTGACAACTCCAGTTTGATGTGAGCTGAATTCAATTGGCTCACCATCCTTAGCATCATATATTACTGTAATGCACTCTTCAGAAGAGGTCTTTTTTATAACCTTTTGTTGTTTAATGAAATTACACATCTTCGGCCTAATGTCTGAGTGAACAGGTATCTGGCTGTCGTCTTTGTCAGTAGATACAAACTGGGAATTCTCCGTGACTTTGAGCAAGTCGGAGGTGTTTGTATACTTCTCAGCAAAGGGAGTTGTTAATAAATCTGATGGACTTTTCTCATCACTGCTTTCTATGTGCAATTCATCCAAGACTTCATTGTCATCAGTGTCAGAAAGCTGAAAATTAAAGTCCTTCCAGCCCATATTAGAATGGCTTTGATTTAACTGTAACCCAGGCAGCTTTGTTCTGGTGCCCGATTTCATGTCTGCCTGGAATCCACCGACAAAACTAGTCAATTTTTCAGGTCTTTCCTTTGAATTAAAAAATGAACTTTTTTCTGGCAAATGTTTCCTGTTAGGATCCCAGTCAAACAGACTGTCAGAAATGCTATGAGTTAATTTGTTACAATAGACCCTGCAGTCTTTGCTTGGTACTTCCTGAAGCAAGAGTAAGGATGAAGAGTCATCATCTGCATCATCATGTGAATCTGAATCATAAGAGAAAGTTTTGTTGTGTTCAATGCAAATACTTCCCATTTCCATTGGCTTACAGTGAGTCTGTTCATTATGGCCACCACATTTAATTCCGGGGGAATATATTCCTTCGTTGGAGTTCATGCAATCTTTGTAACCCCATTTTGATATTACTGAAGGTGGTTCAAGTAATATTTTTTGCTTCTGCAATTTCTTCAGCCCTTCTAAGATATGATTTTCCTTGATACGAGTTGGAGGTAGATCATCTGCAGGACTTGAGAGGTTGCTTGGGAGCGAAGAACCAATGCTTATTCTTTTATCCCATCTCACGGATGACTGTCAAAACAAAATAAAAATCACTAGTGTTACTCACAAGTTCTGTCAATAAAAGTGTTACCATTTTGGTAAAGAGATACAGGAGCTGCATAAGAGCATTACATTCCATTCTTTGCTATTTATAGCAAAGTTGTTTTTCAATAAAGGATTTCATACTGGTGTTAAGGCTGCAGTGCATTAAAAACCTGTAGGAAGAACAATATGAATGGAAGGATTAAGATAAAGAAAAAGAGCAATTTGGACTATGAAAGGCAGAATAAACGTCAGAACAAATGAGGAGCCTGTAAGCAAGCTGGAGTGATAAAGGACTTGCTAAAAAATCAAATGGGAGGGGTGACAGTTTAGTGACAACTGTTTTCAATATAAAAGAGAAAGGAAAGTAAGAAAGCTTCTGAAATAGTCAGCTTTTCAATTAATCTTGTTTCAGATTAACTAAAACTAATACATGAAGAAAATTAATTTGATTTACCCTTTTGCTTGTCTTTCCATCATTCCAAGTGTAGGAGGAACCACTGGAATATTCACTGCAAGCACTTGAGAGGGAGAGTTCACTGCTACTGCAGCTGCTCCGGGGATACAGGCGGCTAGAACCTGTCATATTTAATTGACTCTGGCATTTCAAGACAGGTATGCTGGATTTCACATTCTGCTGGCATTCCTAAAATATGAGAAGAAATAGAAATATCTTATGGGCAGAAAAAGATCATTTAAATTCATCTTGATTAAGAATGGCAAAGAGAAAGCAAGAAAGATACTTACACCTTCCTGTTATGCCATTTAGTGTCTGGTGAATTTAATACAGAGAACTAAATTAAAAATTGCTAACAAATTCATTTGCCAGGGGAAAAAATCCACAATCCTCAATGTTTTCTTCTTTATTCCTGAACTAGTATTCTGCTCTTCTTATGGTAAAGATTATTCTGAGTCTATTTGAATTATGCTTCATATATAAGCAGCGTGCTCCGGTAAGATACAGAAAACAAAGTTATAAGAATACAAGTACATCTTGACAACTGCATTATAGCCCCACAATGTAACAGATGAGGCTGCACACCCTGGACAAGGTAAATTAATTTAGTATCCCGAGCCGAATGTCCACTGAGAATGGAATCTCTCCATTACAGTCTAATTTTGGTTTCCTATCTAGTTCAAAGCTTTGTCTAAGAAACTCTCTGACGTAGGACAATCCATCTTCGTGTCGCTCGCAGACAGCTGAAGCCTCTTGCTTATGCAATTTATTGACACTTTATGGCTGCCTTTAGTACTTGTGTAGTTATCGCCCCTCTCCAAATGCAATTTCAGCTGACTGTGACTAAGTGCCAGCTTTGAGGAAGAGAGTAATGAAGAGTAGATAGCACTTTAGGTAAAATATTAAACCTCTGTAGCAGTAGCTAGGATGCCTTTAATTTGTTTTCAAACTAATACTCTTGAGCCTAACAGTGTTAAGGCTTCTTTAGTGTTAAGTGCTTGCACTATTCCCCAGTTTCCTTACAGAATCAGACATCTTTTTAATTACCAGGAACACCAGACATGACTACATGAAAGGAGATTGTAATGAGGTGGGGGTCAGCCTCTTCTCCCAAGCAGAAACTGGTAGGACAAGAGGAAACAGCCTCAGGTTGTGCCAGGGGACATTTAGATTGGATATTAGGAAAAATTCTGTCACAAAAAGAGTTGTCAAGCAATGGAGCAGGGAAGTGGTGGAGTCACCATCCCTGGAGGGATGTAAAAGCTGTGCAGATTTTGGGGACCTTGTTTAGTGGTAGGCTTGGCAGTGCTGGGTTGATGGTTGGACTCCATGATCTTAAGGGACCTTTCCACAGTGACAAGGTTGGGTTTGATGATCTTAATCATAAAGGTCTTTTCTAAGCAAAGTGAATCTATGATTCTGTGACTCCGTTTCATAAAACTTCCCTTTGGATTTCATGAAGGCAAACTGAAACAATATTTATTGATTTTTGTATGTAGATATACCTCAAATTAATTTTTCTTAAATGAAGAATTTACCTTTACACTTAGGAAGAAACAAGAAATCTAAAGTTATTGAATCCATAAAACAATTATCAAGGCTGTGTATGCCCTAGACACAGCTTCATGGAAATCTCTGGAAAAACACTCAGTTTGTAGGCACTTCTCATGCACTGACATGTTTGTTGGCCTTCTGCTAATTTCTTCCATTTATTCCCCCATTTTTCTCCTCTTTATTACTCCTAGGGTTGAACCTTTTTTCAGCTGAATGGGAGAGAGCAGAATTTTTCCTGCTGAGGAGTTCATCAGTACAGCTGTTCATCGCTCAGCTGACATCATAACGTTCTGGTTTTGACAAACGTAACTACAGGGCAAGTCATTACTCTTTGTCACAGGCAAAACCCATGAATGGGAAAATCATTTAGAGGCACCAAGAGCACATTTCACCTCTGGGAATTACTGGTACATGCTCCCCTAGGAAGTCAAGTGGATGCAGGAGGAACAGCCTTTAAATCCAGTGGCTCTGGGAAGAACGCATCCTTCAGCATCACAGAAAGCAGACTTTCTTGATTTACTGAGACAAATTAGTCTTTATTTTTGACACTCTGGTTCCCCTGGGAGACCCCCTGGCCATCAGCTTCCTCAGCTGGGGCAGTGTCACTCCTGGTGAGGGTGACTCTACAGGGGCCAATGGCAGCAGCTGCTTGTTCTGGCTATTTCTCTGCATTTTGGCTTTGGCATTGGGAAAACATGTCAAAAACATGTGGGAAACCTGTGGAATTCCTGCCCTTTATACTGGGCTGTGTGCCAGCCATCACAGCATTCCAGGGAAGGCTGCCTGTAAATCCTCTCCATTAAGAATCTCCTGCAGGAGGAAAGAGATCACAGCACAGTGACAAGAATTGCCTTCCTGTCATCTCCAGCTACTCTGAGAGCCTCTCCATCCTCTCACTTTGTTTCCTTTGCACCTAAGAGAGGAGAAAGGCATTCGGTCCTACAGTTTCAGCAATGGGGAAAATGAAGATATCTGAGCAAAGCAAAAGAACAGTATATTACTGTAATCATCTTTAAGAGAGGAGAAAATGTGAAAAAAATATCATGTCACTCCAGATTATGAAGTAGGGTATCTACTCAATTTCTAGATTGCATTCAGATCACTTAAGAGAGTGGAATTTTCCCCTGCAATTTGCCTTTATCCTCTAAATTATCCAAGAAAGTACTTTGAATAGCATGTTTATGATGCATTAATTAAATACATTTAACTTGCATATAGGTCTATTAACTGACATGGTGAAATTTTAATTTTTTGTAATCATGACTCTTTAGTTATCACCTTTAATGAAATTAGAGTAAAAAGGCCTCAATATGGTATTACAGTTTAAAAATGTAATTTTCACTAGAAATCAGAGAAAATTGAAATAATCAGACCTTTAAAGACACAAAACTCTATATTAGAGCAACTTAACCTGAAGGCTTAATTAAATATAATGCAAAGGGTTGTTAGCATTTTTGTGAACCTTTGAAACAATGCCTTTCCATTAAAGTATGTATTACAAGGGAGATTACATTTTTGTTGACACTACTACACTTCAAGATCAAAGGCACACGCAGGTTCAATGTTCTGTTCTTGTGCTCTTTGTTTCCCTGTATGTGATTTTTGTTTTTTAAGCTACTTTTCTCTTTGACAATGAAACATGAAAGCCACGCTGCCGAACGTTTTGCCAAATAAGCACAAAGCTTACTCCGTCTGAAAAAAAAAATGCAGAGCCCATGAATTTTTAAAAGTTCATACATAATATATCATAAAAGTGGGATGAATAATACGGGGCCTGGGCTTTAATAAAAAGCTCCTTGACCATTTCTCAGAGATTCTGAGATGTAATCAATACCCAAAAAGGTGTATCGGGGACATTGCTAAGATTTACGCCTTTTTTGCACACAGTGACACTATCTGCTCACTATATCAACCGAGGACACAATATTGAATTTCAGAGAACAGAAGGAAGTAAAAGTATTGTTATCTGCCTCAACAGTGCTTCAATTCAGAGATCAGCTTTATGGCTCTTCCCTGACACCAGCCTTCCGAGGCAAAGAGGAGGTTCCAGACGAGGCTACAAGGACAGCACGAACACTCACGTGCATCTGAGCATCAGCACTTCGAGCTTGCATCAGGCTTCGGTTTCGTTCTACTTCGGACAGCAAATCCCCAGATGAGAGGTCCAAGATGCGTGAATGGAGTTTCTGAGGGGGCAGAAGAGAATGAGCAAAGCATAAGCATTTGTCAGATATGCGGCAGATCAGCATTTTTAAAATTCCAAACTCTGCTGTTAAATTTCAAGGGAAATGAAGAGCCTGAGGTAAAAGAGGATTTGTTCTAATTTCAAATGTTGCTCTTTGTGCTTACTTTGTCCAAGACTTCCTGTCTGGAGGACAGATCATTCTTCATCCAAAACAAACTCTACTTTTTCTTCTAGTCACTGCTTTGCAACTTATCATTACTTCACACACAACAATAACAAATGAACACAAGTCCCACCATTATCCATAGAGTTTGACAGGTTTCAGGAAAAAAGCATAAAAATGAACTACAAAATTAACATTTATAAATCAATCAACATGTTAATGTTGTTTTATTTACGATCTGTTATACCTTGCGTGAATGATTGCAAAAGTGACCCTATTTTTAACCAGCATTGATCTGCTGAAGGCCTCCTCTGCACACATTTTAACTCAAAGTCATTAATGTCATCTGTTAGGAACAATTAATGTGAATAGAAAATAATTGCATCTGGGAACTGGGGACTCAGAGGATTTTGTGCATTAATATTCACATGCTGTTCGATTATATACACAGTTCTTTTCTCAGTTTTGCTTGGAAGGATGGCTAAGCTTGTGCCTTTCCCTCCGTGTTCACCTGGACACTAATTCTAGGGCTTTCAGTCTGCATTAAGCCTGATTTGTTTTAATTGCAGTTTCAATAAAATCCATGATTTATGTGAACGCCTTGGCCAATGACTTCAAGAGAATAAATATCTGCAGTCTTGTTAAGTCTCTGGGCCAACACACCAAGTAACAGGCAGTATGGATCTAACTCACAGTCCATTGAAATCAATGAAAATGGACTAAAAAAATAAAACCCCCCAAAAAAGGACTTTGGATCAGGCTCTTTTCATTTTCCCATTAATTCTCCAAGGCTTGCAACTTAAGATGCCACATTTACCACCCTCAGCTTGGAGGAACAAACGGTGCAGACCCTGCCAGGTGCTTTGCTAGGGGACTCTGTGAAGGATGCAGACCATGGAGATTTGTCGAGGCTGTGTGAGCGCCCCATCACACAATGGCAAATCACTGTCCATCCAAAAAGACTGGCCAAAGAGGGAAAAAGAACCTGTAGCCAGAAAAGCCTTCACACAGTGTAGTAGTAGTTCTCTGCAGGGCTCTGAAATGCAGTCACACAGTGGCTTACACACAGCTACTCCCCAGCCTGCTCTCCTGGTACCCACTGCAGAAATTAATCTGCTAGAGAACAAAGCAGGCAGCCATTCCCACAGCCTCTCTTATCTGCATGCTCTGCTTCAGGCATCTATTCCTGACAATCTGGGAAAATTTTAAAAAAAAACTAGTAATTATAAATTTGGGAGTCATTTCTCAGGAGTTACATATCCATCCAGGTTTATTAAGGAGGTACTGCCTGTTGCAGAGAGATTATGGAAAATATTTTCGATGATCAATATTCTGTATAAACATATTTTGTCCAATATATTGTTGAATAGATTAAAATGCTGCAAGCACTCAGCATCCAAGATACGTTTCATTAAAAATATTAACTACATCCCAGGCTATGTGTTTTTTAACATCAGTGACACCTGGTTATTCAGCATGCACCTTTCAAAGTCCTACTACCAGCATTACTGTCAGGTGTTTGTTAGAGATTTAAACAGGTAAAATGCCTGCCCAAAGGCACAGATTTACTGACTTTGTACATTTGTTCCTCTAGACAATAATTCCAACTGCATCACTGAGCCACCAGAAAATTCCACTGTTTTCAGAACCAAGAGTCACTGGTGCTATGAACAAGTGGTTTTCAGACAAATTAATTACTTTCTCCAATGAAACCAGTCACCTGAGATATTTCAGTGGAAGTTACAATAGTCAGATCTGTGCACTGGAGATGATGACTGAGGGCATCTAAGATGGGTGAACATTTACAGCTGAACACTTGTTTTTCCAGGGAAAAAAGTATTCTAAAAATAGTGCGGAAAGAATTTTAGTTGTAATACCATCTTCCCATTTTTCCATTTATTACTTAAATGGGAACATATATACATTTCAATAATGGAAACAAAATACTCCCCTACAGTGTCATCCAATGGAATTCAATATTACTTACAGAATACAGAAACTGTGTCAGACATAAGAGCAGAGATGAGCCCAGCTGGAACAGGCAGAAATCAGAATTTCTGACCAGTGACCAGATGTAGCCCAGGACAACATGTTGGAAACAGCTGAGGGTTCTGGGGGTCCCTCCCCAGTGGCTCAGGGACCAGAGCGGCCGGGCTGCACAGGGGTCACGCTGTGTTTGAATCACCCTTGCCCTGCTGAATTCAATGACTCTATGAAACTGCAGCACCAAAGACAAATAAGCAGCCTAAAATGATTAACAAAGAGGGAAGGCGTGTTCTCAAGATGTATAACGTGATTATATTTCTGTATCAAATGAGACCATCACGTTGGGAATATTCCTCCCCACACATATGCAAATAAACTAACAGAGGTGGCCAGCACAATGACTAGCATTCACAAACAGCATAATAAAGTTTGAGGTCATTAATTAAATATAATCACATAGCACTGAGGCAAGTCATCCAATAACAAAAGAAAAGCATCAGAAAGATGTTTCTCTTTCATTTATTTTTCTTTTTCCTTCTCCATTGTCTAATTAAAATTTGGGGAAAACTCTAGTATTTGTTAAGAAACTCATTAATGATACATTTAAACTCAAGTAACAGATTGTGCTAACTCTGTATCTTCATTCTGATTTCTTCTCAGATACACAAAATGTACTGTGCCCTTTATGGTTATTTTCAGATGACAGACACATAACTAGATCAAGGAGTTACCGCTGCCTTGAAAATTGTACAGTATTAAAATCATTGTTGATACTATCATGATAAAATGCAAAATAGGCAGGCCACTGCACAGAATGACTTCCACACAAGAGATCACATCAGTTTTAATGAATACTTAAATACGAAACTGAGGAGTTACAACTATAAATCCAAGTTATCTGCCCCATTGGTTGGTACCCTAAATAATGATAAGGGGAATCTGGGCAATACTTAGAGGTGGTGGGGAGCCCCTGCGCCCCTCTGGAAACAGGAATGCATCAGGATCGCTGGACTGCGCACCTGAAAATCTGTGTGTAAGTGAACACAGCATGGCCCGTGACAACTTCCTTGGAAATTACGCTGTACTGAGTACCCCAGGGCAGGTGTGGAGTTAAAAGTTTGTTACATCTTAGCTTGACTGGCACCAAATCTCTCCAGAAAGTGGGTGCTGAGAGACCAGCGCAGAACAGGAGGGGCCTCTCTGCAGATGCACAGGCCCAGCAGAAGAAAAGCTCCTCCATTACCTATGAGATTGATGCAGAAAAGGCTGTGCCCTTTGTGGCTCAATGTCAAGATTAACTCCCATGACCCACATGAAAAACACAAACAAAGTAATTGATAATTTAGGTGGAAACCTATTATATCAGGTGCAATAGGAAATACAATTATCTGGCAGGCAGACAACCAATCCATCAACCAGCAGGCCAGCTCCCCCTCCCCAGCAGCATTCTTATTAGGACTTTCTAGGAAGATAAAAGAAGGCTACTACCTGCTGGCACAAGGCAATATTGGAAACAGACTCCCCTAACCACTGTGCCTCTTGACTCTATCTCTGCAGAGCATCTATCAGTTCCCATCTCCTTTTTGAAACACCTAATGGTCTGCAGCATTGCCAGAACAATTTTCAGTGAGTTATTCCAAGGAGTACACAGCTCTCTAACACTGATGAGTTAATTGCTATTAAATCAATTGGCTTTGCTTTTCTCACATGAGCCAAAGTCCATCATTCACAGGAAAAGAAATTCTCTCTCTAGGTGCCAAGGAGACATTTTCATCCTGCTGCTCCATGCCAGAGCTGTAAATGTTTGTTTGGTGTGTGAGGCCCTCTCCTGTCTTTGCTGTTTTTCAGGGCATCACAAACCTGAGCAGGCACACTCTGCCCTGCTTCCCTCCATAGCCCAGCCATTGAAACTGGGCTGGCAGGGAAAACCTTCACAGTTCCACCCGCCCATAAAAATAGTAGGTCACAGAAGGGAAAAATAACTTTAGGCAAGGTATTTACATACTATTAGTTTATGTAGAAGTATAATCTTTCATTAAACAAAATCTTGGTAAAAGAACATCCCTCACCTATTCTGCCAAAAGTCACCTAGAGTAGAACATTCAAAATACAAAATGTGAACTTCTCATCCACTGAATGTTCTGGAATTAACGAGAAAACTAAATATAGTTATGGAAAAAATAATAAAATCTCACAAAGTAGAAATAAATTTTGCCTTTAGACAAATAAGAGTTTGCAATAAATGTGCTTTTGACAGATACAAATTCTGTCTTCTAAAGAGAGCAGAACTTGTAATTGTCAACAAAAAATGTCAAATATGAAGCAAAAGTGAAAGTTGCAAAAAAGATGCTTCCTTTTTATTTAATTCTAATAATCACTAACATAGGAAATGCACTTGCAATTGTATACTATGCACATAGAGCAATGCCTGATGTTTCACTGTATATAATCGACATCACAAAAACAAAAGTATAATTCTTTTTCAGCTCTGGAAGTTATATATTTAATAGAAAACTCAGAACTATATCCTACTTTCCTACTATTCACTTCCTATAAACAGAACTTCAGGGCTACCACGTTTTAACTTTGTAGTAAATGAAAACTGTGTCTAGTGAAGAGCATCCCTGTCCATGCCAGAGCAGTGGGAATGAGATGAGATTTAGGTCCCTTCCAACACAAGCCAGTCCACAATTCTATGAAAAATGATCACTCTCCTAATGTTGGGCCATGTTTAACCATTTAAAGGATTGGGGCTAAAACTGGAGTGAGAAACTAACACTCTAACTGTTTAAAATACTCCTCTCTTACACAAAATAATTGGATATTCATCACTTAGACCTCTAAAAGCTGTAAACAAAGCTCTCACAGGCAAGAACATCCAGCTCCTGACTGCAAAGCTAAAGCACCTCACTAAACTATTTTTTCCATCTCTCTGTTGCTACAGGTACCATTTCCAACAGACCCAGCAGCCAGTGAAGACACTTGATATTTGACAAAAGGCATGGAACATCATACAGCTCAGGCTGGAACAGGCAAAACAGCTCAGCAGTCTTACACCTTACAGCTTGATTTAGCACGAGCATGTACGTTGTCTTTCACATTTAAAATTCTGTTCTTTCTTCGGGCCTGTCTGACAAATTAACTCAGTTCGCTCCCTGTGCTCCTGTGAGGGCTCTCAGCAGCCGTTACCACAGGAGAGCACCACCATAGCTGGTTGTATTTATTTTTGGTGGGAGGAAAGGGTTAATACACAGCAGGTGAGCCCCGGGATAACTCTTAGAGTGGTCTGAGCAAACAGTTGGAGACTTTTATTGATCCTACCCGCAGCTCTTTAAAATATAGGAAACAATCACAAGCATGCAGTATTGCTCAGTGGTGATAGGAGGAAGTGCTGTACACAAGTGAATATTAAAGGATTAACTGTGAAATCCATTTCAGTAAGCTAAATGAGTTTTTAGTACCAAAAAAAAAAAAGGAAGTTTTCATCCTGTCCTTAAATTTCAAGAGAAGTGCATAGATTTGAATTTTCTATTAGTCTAATAAAAATACTTCCATGAAAGTTCTAATTTGATATTTGCCATCTGTTTTTTTGTTGCTTTTCCCTCCTACTAGGCACACTTCTCTAAAAAACCTTTACAGAAGATGCTAGACTTTAAATCCAAACCTGGAATTAACAGCGGTTTGCCAGTTTTGCTGGCAAATCCTCCAGGTGAGTTTATTGAGACTTAAGGCAACATCCAAGACAAAGAACAAGGGTATGATAACAGAAACATTTCTTTGGAAGATTAGGGTGCTAAAATGGCATCAGAAAATCCTGCTAACAAGGCAATTCCAGCACAAAAAGTGAAAAAAAAAGGTTTCATTTGTGTCTGCTGCAAAGTTTCCAAGCTTGCACCTCTCTATTACTATTGAGCCATCCAGAGATGGCGAAACTCAGTGAATTAGACCCAAAGTAACTCAGAAGGATGGAAACTTACATTCCAGGGTATAAATTGGGCGGTATTAAGCAGGCATTTGATGTATAAACACAAATAGCATAATCTCTCTGCATTCTTCAGAGAGTTGACAACATTAATGTAAGACGAAAATTACTCCTGTTTCAAATCCTTAGTTTTATTAATTTTTATAAACTGCTTTATTTAAAAGTTACATTGAAAGACACAAAGTAATCCCCTCTGATCCTAGTCTTCATTTTATAAGTCTATCAATGTTTTTAAGCTCTGAGATTCCAAAGTGTTAGTTCTCATTTTAATAGCACTGTGGTAGGAGTCTGTAAATATTGCAGTAATATGAAAATGAGCTAATTTAATTTCTTAGGAAAATGCATGTATAAAGTTCCCTGTGGTTTGTAATTACCGTAAAGTCAACAGTTTACATCAATGACCCAGTAATCAGCTACTCAGAACGTGAATAATTAATGAAAAAATGTTTTCAACGAGCTTGCAAATGGAAGACTCCTTGGAGTATGGTGAAACAGCCGTGCTGTGAGAATAGTGCCGCGCAGGAGTCGAGCTTCTTATTAAGCACATATTTGTATTCTGCCTCTTATTTTTCTAAATGTCCTCCCATTGATCTAATACTACTTAGTATGTCAATTCCACTGTGCTAAATGAGGGCCAGCACCACGTAGGTGCTGAGAATTACGGCAACACCAAAGAGTGAAGGGCAGGAATCCTGCACATCCTGACACCTCCCGCTCTTACACTCTCCACAAACAAAACCATTTTGGTTTTAACACTTCAGCACTGTCAGAATGAGTCTAGGAAACAACTTTATACTGAAGTCCTGCAACAAGGAAGAACTATACATTAATCTTTTCTGGCATGCCCTACACATGCTATCTACACTTCAGCAGTTAAAAGGTGGGCTGGTTTTTATTATTTCACTGTATTTAATAAATGTTTTAATACAAAAACAGAGAAAAGTCTCAGTTCTGCTACAGTCATTTCATTATCAATCCTTATATGATTAAAAGCTACTCACTAATTTCGGCATGCTGCTAAATTGCTCATACTGTGACAGCCAGTGACATTCCTGGTAGCACAACATAATATTGGTTGCTGCCTTTGTGATTCCTACAGTTTAAAATTCATTTTCACATTCACTTTCTGACTATGCCCCAAAATAATCTATTCTGACTATGCCCCAGAATAATCTAAAGGAATTAGGCAGACCTCAGTACGATCTTCTTGATCGATGTTGGCTCTACCAGAATTCGAATCTACAGATCAATTCCCTTATTAGATTCGTTCTCAGCGCTGCCATGATCATTTTATCACAGAAGCTGCTGCCATCAGATGCTGCTTTATCACTTTATAATGGGATAAGCTGAAGCTTTCCTCTGGCATATAGTTCGAAATGATAACTGTCTGAAGTCTAAATATTTCTTTCACAGATTTTCAAAAGTAACCTTATTAAATGCATAGGTCTGTTTTAAAAATTATTTTCAACTGAATTAACCTAAGCAGCAATTAGTTTTGTCCACAAGAAAATTCCAGTTCTCAAGGTGTTTTAAACAAACCTCAGTGCTTACTCTAGAGACTGCCCTATTAATCACTTTCTTCTTGCTGAGCCTATGAGCCAAATGACAGAAGAAAAGAGGCAAAGAATGAAGCTATGTCAGAAAAATCAAAATGGTCTCAGGACAGTAAGCAGTACTATATGGGCACACAAACACATGCAAACACTCAAAAGAAGCACACACAATACATACACAAGGTTTGTCACAAGTGTTTTATCTGGTTTTGAAAATATGCAGGGACGTGGTATTTTTAGTGAGAGTGGTGTTACAGCTCCTGTTGAGAGAGGAGTTCATCACATTAATTTAAATCTCCGATAAAATAAATTAGCTTTTTTATTGCCAGGTTGAACTACAGGGCTATGATTGTTATGTATTGCTACAATCTAAGTCTTAATGGCATTTTAGCCCTGTGGTGGTCAAACAGAAACCATTTTAAACCTTCTAAAGGCTATTAAAACATGTGCAGATGTCTGGAAAATTAATACTATTATCTAATGCTAACCTTTTGCCTGTAGGAGGAAAAGGAGAGAGAAGGCTCAGGGAAGATGTTTGAGATCAATACACGGCAAGCCAGGAGGGCAAGCTCTGTTTCACAGGGAAGTTCATTGGCTGTGAACAGGGGATTCAAGTGAGCAGATTCATCCTTATTTGGATTTCATTGAAATCATTCATTTACTCACAAAAAAAAAAAAAAAAAGAAAAAAATTAAGAGCAATGGGCATCAATTTTACAGTCCTTCTTCACTGCTGTTTCCCAAGGTCCAGCAATCTAGACACTAGAAAGGTTCATTCATTTTAAATGACAAGAGCACAAATTTGTCAAGGTTAATGTTGAACAAGCTGTATTTTCCTTGCCTCAGTATTATGCATTAAAAGGTTTCTACATTCCTCCACCCTCTTTTTTGTTTCTTTTCTTTTTTTTTGTATGTGTAGTATTGTTGAAATGTCATATGGATTGAAAGGAGTTTAAAAGTAGGAGGAGGGTTGCAAGAAATACTTTTCTTGTTAGTTTAAGGCTTTTACATACATATTTTCTCTCTGAATCTAATGCATTGTTTTTGTCTCTGACAGAATAATATCTAATAAGAAGAGATTTTTTTCTTGAACACCTGGATACAAGGTACTTGATTCTGGTCCTTTTCCTCAAAGAACTTACTTAAAAGTATGATTTAGAAAGAGTATGTGGGTAGATTTCCAGCTGGTAGGAATTATTGGCTTCACTTCCACTACTGAAATGAAACGAATTTATGCCAGGACTGGAATTGCCCCATAGACCTCCCAAACTTTTGCTGCTTTTCAGAAATAAAGCTTCTAGGGGGTCACAAGTGTGCATTTCCAGTGGTATTTCATTCTTGAAAGTCCCAAATCTGCCCACAAGACCTCCTGGCAGCTCAAGTTCTGCAGTGTTTATCCTGATACACCAAAATCACAGGGCTTGTGTGCAGGACACAGCACAACTCTGAGATGATCTCAATGACAAGCCAGACCTTGGCTTTAGACTTCTGGAATTCCACCATCCTACAGTGGAGTGATGAGAAACAGCGGAAGGATCAAGTTGTGCCAACCAGCTCTTGGTTAGGAATCCGTGCCCTTGTGAATTGATCATTTCTTTACTGTGGATAAAAGCAGGGTTTAGGAGGTATTACACAGGAATTTCAAAAGGATCAGTTCCCATTTTGGCAGTAGGCAGTTTTTTAGAAGAGCTCAGCACAAAGCCTGAGCACTTGAAAGTCTGGTCCCATGTGCATGAAGGACCTAAAGACCTAAATGAAAGATTAATTCCAGTTGTTATTCCGCCAGGAACAAACTACCAGGTGAAGGCTGGTGAGAGTGCCCATATTTCCAATTGTTGTCAACATCTCCTAGGGATCATTTAGTGGAATAAATCTAAGTGAGACTCTAAAATACAATGCTAATCTCTGATTCATGCTCACACTTGCAGTATCTATAATTCATAATAATTGAGCCTAGACCTTTGCCTGTGCCTGCATCTACTATACAGGAAAAGTACACTGGGCTTATTTAGAGAAACATAGCTAAGAGCAAGTAATAGAAACTTAAAAAAATTAATGATTGAGCATTTCTGCTTTTAAAATATAACTGAATATAAAAATTTAGGAACAAAACACTACAAAATTAAGGAGCTCATCTCTGAAATTGTATACCAGAAAGATGAGCTGAAGAGTGGGAGTACATTTGAGATTTTTAAAGCACTGATATTAATTCATGATGCCATTACTTTGGCAGTCTGTTTTCCATACTTTTAATGCAGTAAGATGGAGTTTAATTCATAATGTTGAAGATGCCCTTGTGATGCACACAGGACACAGACAAATCACTGCCCTTCCAGCACCCAGACATTGCTCAGTGACTAATGGCACACAGCTTGCCCACATCTAGGGAAAGAAAGGAGCTGGGACACAGTTTAAAACTGCTAAAAATACAGAAAAACTCAAGGCTGTCAATATCACATTGTTAAAGATTTAATGACAAAGGTAACTCTTCCTTTCAGCTTGTCCTTATCAAGAGAGATACCCAGATGGTAATTTAAGAGTTAAGGCACTAATGGACTCTTCAGTTTCACTGAGCACCTCGTGCTGATTTTATCTTGCAATACAGTATTTCACATTCTCAGCGAAGTCAACAGAGATTTAGTCAATAGTGTCACGGCCTTTGGATGAGAATTTGAATCTTACCAGTATCCAAACCATCATTAAAGGAGATAGGTCATTTGGGAAACAAAGGAGAGCATTAGTAAAATTCAATACTAAAAGATGGGGTTGGTTCTGTAGGTGTTTTATGAATCATTATGAGTAACATTTTATTCTAATTACCAACCCTTTCTTCTGTAAGAAGAAAGCTGTAAGAATATACACAAATTATAAAGTATATCACAGGAAAATTATTTCTTTTCATAACAGATGGCATCAGAAAATGCCTATTGAATAATCTTATGTGCTTCAACCCACTTAGCATAATGTTAGTTTGTTTCATTTGATGGAATGTGTAATTTTGCATTACTAGCAATTTACACTGACCTGATATAATCTGAACATCTTAAATGTTATGAAGCAGAGTACTTATTGGCACACCTATTTCTCAGGAAAAGAGCCGTAATTCTGTATTGCTTCATGTCTTCAAAGTGCCATTGCACTTAAATAACAGTAACAAAGCCACGGCAATAAAATAAACTATAAATGTTTTATATGTATTGAGTGTAATAACAGAAGTAATGAATCCTTTATCTATTGTTATTTGTTTCATATACGCTTTTGCATAGTTATCCTTCCTTTAAGTCTCAAAGTTTTAAGAAAATAAAAATGAACTACATACTTAGGTCCATTAGTGCAATAAAAAGAAAATCATAGATCTATAATAATAAAGGATATAATTCTGTAGTGCTTTAGAATTCCAATAGATTCTCACTTTACCACAAGATAGAGCCCTTTAAATCTTTGAATTAATTTTATACATTCTTTTGGTATTTCATTTGAGAGTTACAGAGTGTGAAATATGCACCATGAGGAGAAAACAATTACCCTGCGCACCTGTTGTTCGAGCCTGATGCATTTAAGCAGAATTTCCAGGGGCTACTGTTTCATTCCACAATGAAATCCAAAATGGGGGAGGCTTTAAAAGCTGACCTGATGATACGAACTTGTGCTTTCATATGTAACACATTGCTTGTAGGCACCACATCACATACTGTAATAACATCAGAACAAATCCATGCTCATTTTTGCTACCAGAAAGTCCCTCAGAAAGATTTTTCCATTTAAAAAGGAAACCTGAGTCAGTGACTCTTGACTTAATAAAACAACTATATGTTAAAAAAAAAAATTGCAAACTGCAAAACCAGAAACATATCAAACAAAACATGGATGTGTTGGCCACACAAAATACAAACACATGAGTAACTCGGAGTTTTCACTAAATCCACAATCTGGAACACAGGCTGTCTCTAAGCAGCCTCTGTACTTACACTTGCCCATTTCTGCAGGGATTCACGTGGAAAGTTGCTAATACATCTTGTTAATACATTCAACAAACAGAACAGGCTGAAAGAGCAGCCATAACGTTAAGCATTGTTGTAGGTTAAATATAACGGTGTGAAATAAAAAAGCATGCCTTTTTAATGTTTATTACAAGTGGGAAGCACAGGGAAGGTTTGGAAAGGAATTCAGCAATCCTATTTCCTATTGTGGAATCCTATTCCTATTTCCTATTCCTTCCTTTTCCCTTAAATTTATTCCCTTACAGAACATACACAACAAAGCAAAAAACATTAACAATATTCTTGGACTTAATTACTCTGTCCACATACTTGCTTAGGGTTTCAAATGCCATATTGGATTCCTGCCATCATGTGGATCATCAGAGATAATAAAAATCTATGCACAGAATGAAGAGAAATTGTTGACTCACCCAGTGTCAGTTGTTTATTTTACTTTGTCTAAAAATAGGCATTAAAATCTTACTTTTGTTGTCCAGGCCTGTCACATCAGTACAGCCCCACCATTCTCCTGACACGTGCTTACTCTGAAATACTCTCTTTGCTCTTGAATAATGCCTACACATTTCTTCAAAACTTAAAAAATATTGCTCTCCTCGGTCAAAATCATTCATAAATACTTCAACAAAGATCAGTTGTGGCTTTTCTGAAAATTATTTTCTCATTTGATTTACTGGTTCTGGTATTGCTGTAGCAATTTATCTTCATCAGGATAATAGAAATGGCTCATTTTTAGACTTGGTAGCTGAAAATTATCTGTTTAAAATTGTATCACAGAACGTCATGTTTGTGTTGATGTGGAAAGGCTTTCAGTGTTTTTCTGTGGAACCTCTCCAGGCTAGTTAAAATACTTGGACAGAGGAATACTGAGCAGTTGGGGGTAATTTTCTCTTAAAATCATTATCATTCTCATCAGAACTACATGCCCTGGGAGCTTAAGTTAATGTTTTGATTTTGTGAGAGAGAAAATTGGTAAGAATTGAATTGCTGAAATAAGGGATAACAGTGTGACAAGAAGGTAAATCACCAAAACACGAATCACTGATGGAACAGACCAATCAGGTCAGTTGATGTAAAAAAAAAGAACAGATACACCACCAAATTCTTTCAGGTATTGTGCTGCTGCTGTGCATTCAAAACCAGAAATCATACAGCTTTAGGGAGATTAGATGAGGTTTCTCCAGAGGGGGAAAGTTTCCTTTCCTTCCCTCATAACTGACTTTTTGGTCACCCATTCATCTAACCAATTGGCTCCCATAAATATTTTATCTCTGTAATATTTCTTCAGCATATATTTGGAGCTGCAAACAGGGCAAGTAATAAATATGGTTTATAATGTATTATCACATGTTGATGATTTAAGCTGAGATGAAATACGGACTTTCAAAGTTTTGTATTTCTGTCTTCTCAGATGTTATTGGTGTGTGAGGACATGGGAAAAACAGAAAGTAGATAACAGTTTACTGAGGTAATGTAAGACTGGAAACAATGACATCACCATCCTCACATGAAGAATGTTCCTTTAATTTGTTCTTCAAAGTCTCAAAAACCTTGAGTGTTCCCTACTAGATCACTATCCTGATTCCTTGTATACAAACACATTCTTATAACTTCTCATGGCCACGAGGCTGGAGCCTCTTTCCTGGGCTAGGATCTTCCTGACAGTAACTGTGCACTTTGGAACCCTTGACCTGGAGGAATCAACCCAGGCCTGAAATCTTTTGAGAACCACAGAGTAAAACCCACCCTTACACTTCTTAAAAGGGGTTCTGCTAGGAATTCTTGGATAAAGGTTAATGGACTAGTTTAAACTTAATATATCTCAAACATGCTTTATATTTTTGTGATCACCTTCTTCTCTGTTGATACGGCCCTCGAGATTGTCTTAACTTGTAAGCAGTATTCAATTACTGCTGAAGCAATTAGCAGTTCTGGAATTAATTTCTCCTTCAAGACACCAGTCTTGATTTCTGAGTAAGGAAGTATCATTACAGATGCTGCCACACCTTATTTATGTTTACGTGTTTACAGAGGAGAAAAGGACAGAGTTTGTTCTGGAGCTGGAACTTTCCTGAAGATTTGCAGAAAGGAGTGCCCTGACAATCTGAGAGAGGAATAAATGTGGAGTAATCAAATAAGCAGGTCAACTGCAGGAGTTTCACAACTTTAAACACAATTTGCTGATCTTGGTACCAAGGCTGCCTGCTCCCTCGAGAGCCTGCAGGCACCTGGCTTCTGTGAGATGGGAATTCTGCTCGGCATATAACAATCCAGTTCCTGAAATGTACTTTGGAATGCTGACAAACTCTTTCCTAACAGTGTGTGACCATCTTCAGTTTTAATTTCAAGCCTCAAACACCTACTCCCTGAAACACTTAAATATTACACATCTCATTGCTGTAAAGCAATGCAACTTCACTTTTAACCTCCCGCATTCAGACTTCATCATGTCTAACGATGTCTGGACCAGAGGTCAGGCTCCGAGCCCAGATATTCCATCTCCTTTTGTCAGGTGTTAGGGCAATTAAGTGCCCTCTTTTCCCTCCCATACATAATAATGTCGTTGGTGCAATTTACCCCTTCCTGCTAGGCTGTACAACTGTTTCCATCACAGTCTGTGCAGCCACACTCTGTCTTGTACATCAGGGCCGAGCTGTCAGGTTATTACAAGGGCTCGTATCAATGCAGTTGTAACAAAGTAATTATTATTTAAATTGACCTTCTGAAAATGCAGCTCTGTGCTGTGGAATTGTAGGCAAAATTTTAGATGTAAAATTAAACAACGTGGACAGTCCATGGTAATAAACGTAACTAATCTAGGCAGAGGAACACAAGGGGAAAATAGATGCTTCAGGAGACCTCCCTGCCCCATTCTGCAGTTGATAAAGCAGAATTTTTATGATGGAAATAAAATGGCAATGAAAATACAGTTTAAGATCAGGGGTATTGTAAATCTTATGATTAGAAATATTATCTTATACTTTCCCAACTATGAAAATTTTATTACTTATTTAATCAAATAAATCAACTCAATAAATTTTGCTACTTGCCACTTTTTCATCCCTTTCACTGAAAAATCCTGCATGGTTTATTAAAAAACCCTGTGACAACAACTTTCTGGGAGAAAAGTAAAAGCAGGACTTCTCCCATGGGAACAATTAATCTAGCAAACATCTTGAATTTGTGTAAACAGAGATACACAATATTAAAAACTAAAAGGAAAAGGGATATTTATCAGAAGGCAACCCCTGATCCCTGTCTTACCCCATCAGCATCCTCCTGTATACCCACAGATTTCTCTCTTTACTTCTTATTAGTTTTCCTCTACTCAGCTTCAAATCTTTGACTGCTATCCCCAACTACTCCCACTTGCAGATGAAGTACAAGGTGGGTCACTAAAACAGAATTCCTGGTTTTCTTTCCCAAAACTCTCTTGCTATGACAGTCAGAATGTAACACCTTTTTAACAACCACATTAACACAGGAAAATTAAAGCTGCTTGCGCAGAAGCTACTCTTTCGTTAGGTTTTAAGTATAACTTGCTCTTTCTAAGATGGTGCTGACACAAAACACTTTTCCAAGGCTTCATCATTTTAAAAAAGCTGTCTCAGAGAGATTTCCGGAATATTATAAAGTAACAATAATGAAGATCTGATATCTAAGACATATGAAAAATGTATTATTTGCTTGCAATCATACTTACAAAAAACATAGGGCAATGGCGAAATCTACACTTACCTTTAAATTTTGTTTTAAAAAAAGAAATCTAAATTTCTGTTGAAATTTGAGAAGTCAAAATGCTTACGGTTTAAAAATAAGCTCACTTTGTAATACAAGAGTCTTCCAATATCAAATATGGAATATACAACCAAATCACAGAGGCTGATATACAGAAAAAGTAGCTAACATTACTTATTTTTAGCTTGTGCCCTCTACCATGGCATTCTTCAAAATCTGTAGTTTTACTGAGTGTGGCTACTCCTAGGATGAGATCAGCATTAAATAAAACTGAACTGTATTGTACTGGAGAGCACAGGAAAGGTGAAAACACCACATGCCCCCCACCCCAAATTAGCAGAATTTGTCCATTCCTTTGGTTGGGGTCAGGATCTCACAGGAATGTCCTTAAGCACTTATCTATAACTTTTCTGTAGAGTGACACGTTTAAACCAATATTTACCTACTGCTCTAAATCTGGGCTGTGTGTACTTCCAAGAAGACATAATGCAAACTGTTCTTTAATTTTATGCAGGCACACAACAGTATTTGCTCAATTTCAGTCCTAAGAAAACATCCTTCTTCAGATGTTGCATCTCAGGCTGCAAGATCACAGACTACACGCCATTTATTTGAGTCTGGAGTATAATTAGAGGATAATTAAATTTCGGGAAACACAGATTTACTGTTTTGTATGTTTTGGATTTTTTTTGTAAAAAAAAGACGTGAAGTGTTTTAAGAGAAGTTCATCATTTTTTAACATACCCTGCAACTTGTTCTCTTCTTTTTTCCACCTCGGGGGTTAAAACCGATTGATAGCTAGAGAAGGGACTTAACAGCAATTTTGCTCCAGGGAGACCTGGACTTTCTGAATGAACTTAATTCCCTTTTGTCCTCAGCCAATAATGACAAATCAAGTGAAAAGAGGGGAAAAAAATCCATACACATTAGTTCCTGCCAAACTGTGCAAGAACAATGATGTAAAATAGTTTGAATCCCTTAGGGAAACCTGTTAGATCATTTGGTTCTTTCTTCCACCTGGCGCAGGTTCATTTCTTTCAACTTCTTTCAGAGCTGCTGCACAATCCAGTTTCAAGGAACTAAAGTCAAAGCGCTGATCCCACTTTTCAGATGCTATCTAACACTTCTGTAACATTCCCAGAATAACCTGGCTTTATTGTTGCCACACAAGGAACTGGGAATAGGAGCTGTATGTGTAATAATGAATGTGCAGCGTGTGACTTCTGTGCAATCTAACCCCAAGGTAACATCAGCTGGAGTCAGACACTTTGGAAACAGGAAAAAGAAAGGAAGAAAAAACCACCCCAAACCAGTGAGAAGGAGGAGTTGAGGTGACTGGCAAAAGCAGGAGTGAGCAATAAAGATCCACGCTGTGGTGGATGTGTCAAAACTCTGAATGGATAAAGATAAATCAGTCCTCTGTACAGGGGTCTATGAAGGATGAACTAGGAAAGAAAGCAGGGGACAAGGGACAAAAAACCAGAACAGATGAGGTCCTGACCTAGCATACCCAAATCAACACAAAATCAAGAGATGGAACAAGAACCTGAGGAAAACTCGAGGACCCAGACCCTTGTGATGGTGACCTGGTACCACTGCCTGTGCTTTAGAGATCCACTGTGCAACTCACCATGGGGATCCCCCCGCCTTTACCATCAGCTGTGAGCAGCCCATGTTTCTGCAGAAAAACCAGCACAACCTGATGAGAGTTGGCAGCCCTGAACTGCCAAACAACAGCACAAGGGCCAAATTTTCCTCTGACACACAGATACAGACCAGCAAGGACTTAAGATAACATTTAATACCACTTAATGTAGCTGACATGTCCTGCAAAGCTCTAATTAGTCTCATTTGCTGTTCTAGCTCATGGTCAGATTTGCTGGAATTTCTGCAAGGCAATTCTGCTTCTACCAAAGGATGACAAAGTGATGGGTTCATTCACAATAACTGAGATTGCCAAATGAAGAAGGATTCTGAAACATTCCAGAATGGCAAATGAGTGAGACATGGGGCAATTGCTTTCTCAGCCGCATCCTCCCATAAAATATTAGCAAAAAAAATTCACTCTAAGCCTGTGAAGATGTACTTAAACACTTGCAAGTAAGCTGAAACCAGGACGGTATCACATATGGCAAAAGTTAAATAAATGGGCTGTCTTCTCACAGGAAATTACACTGTTCACCATCAAGCAGGATGTTAAGGAATACGAGCTTCTCTCCTGCAGAGGGATAATGAACCCATATCATTCCATTCATCATAGCGAAGAATCACCTAAAAAAGTAAGTTACTCTGCAGGTGTGCTCTCTCTCCAGATTGGCACGCAGTATCAGGGCTCACTGGCACACATTTTCAGTTTCAAGGGGATCAGAGTATAGATAACAGATATTCTTCTAATATATTAAATCTATGAACTGTCATTTCCCACTTGCTGACATAACCTTAAAAAGAAGTATTTCATAATTGTAAGAAATATAAAGCTCATAGCTTGCTTCCTGCAAAGGCCATTTCCTACCTGAAGGAGGAGGTCAGAAGCTGGTTTGACTTTCTGCTGGAAAAGCACACTTAAAGTTCGGTTCTGTTGTTCCAGATCAAAAACTCTCATTTTCAGCTTTATACATTCCTCCCTCAGACCCTGCAGCACAAGGGAAAATAGAAGGATTAGAAAACAAGTAACAGAAGCACTTAAAAAACTCTAGGTAATGTCAGATACTAAGAAGAAATAAATACAATTTTTGAAGTAGTATAAATTGGAAAATTGTGCTACTTAATTTTCTCTGGTTGTTTGATCATCCATTATAACATCTTGGAATGACAAACAGTAGCTACCTGGCACCTCCTTTCAGAGTTTTCTGTTAGTATAAAAATGACTTTGTTAGTGATCTGTTTCACTTTGCAGCTGACACAAAGCATAAAACAGCAATTAATACATGAATTTTTTAATAAGCATAAGATGAGTTAAAAGCATGATCTATACCGAACCAGGCAGAAGTTCAAAGTGGCACTGCCTTCAAGGTACTCTTCTGAAGTCTGAGGTCTTCCTTGCTTTTTCTGGAACAACCAAGCCAGCATTGCTGTGCCTGATGTGGATGGGCTGTGTCTTCCCCGACACCCCTGGGTGTGCCCGGGTGGGCAAGAAGGCCAGGGGCGTCCTGGCTGTATGAAACATAGCGTGGCCAGCAGGAGCAGGGCAGGGATTGTCCCTCTGTGCTGGGCACTGCTGAGGCCACACCTCGAGTGCTGTGTCCAGCCTTGGGCCCCTCGCTAAAGAAAGACATCGAGGGGCTGGAACGAGTCTGGAGAAGGGCAGTGGAGCTGGGGAAGGGCCTGGGGCACAAATCAGATGGGGAGCAGCTGACGGAGCTCAGCGTGGAAAAAAAAGAGGCTCTTTTCACTCTCTACAACTCCTACAAGGAGGTTCTAAGCCAGCTGGGGGATGGTCTCCTCTCCCAGCAGCAGCTAGGACAAGTGGAAATGGCCTCTGGAATGGCCTCCAGAAAAGGTTTAGGTTGTACATTAGAAAAACTTTCACATGGAAAGGGTGGCCAAGCACTGGAACAGATGGTGGAGTCTTCATCCCTGAAGGTGTTCAAAGGCTGTGCAGACATGGCTCTTGGGGACACGGTTTAGTGGTGGCCTTGGCAGCCCTGGGTTATTGGTTGGACTCAATGTTAAAGGACTTTTCCAATATAAGCAGTTCTATGATTCTATGAAAAAACATGCTTGGCCCATACAAGCAGTGTAAAATCATTAAAGCCCCTAATGGCTTTCAGATACAGCTAATTATCTATCTATCTATCTATCTATCTATCTATCTATCTATCTATCTCTGTCTATCTTTCTTCAGTGGAAAACCTGATTTTCCTGGCCACTTGGAGGAATACAGGATTCTATCAGAGAGAGCAGAATCTGACACTCAAGCTTCGCAGCATGTTTTGTACAACTCCCCTTTTTTGAGGTATGAGAGCTTCATAAACCAGGAAGAGCAGGCTCCTAATAAAGATTACATATAAAAATAATAAGCTGCAACCATATCTAGGTTGGTTTGTTTTTTTAATTTACATCTCCAAAACACCCTCATTTAAATTTAGGGCATTTGCTGCCCTGTGGGATTGCCTAGCTCGTATTACTTTCCACCATATGAAGGTGGAGAAACAGGCACCCCCATATGCTGTCCTGTCAATACCATTAACAACATGATGACCTGGCTTTATGAGAAAACAACTCAGAAGGGGGAACTGTAGTCAGATGTAGCTTAAATTCTTGCCTACAGTTGCTCTAGTCCTCGCTGTAACCAGCACTGAGGTTATAAGAGGTGAACACACAATAAAATACGTTCATCTCGAGACTCCCAGGAAATTGTAAACATCTTTTTATGCATATGCATCAGATTTTATGAATACTGGATGCATGCAGTTATCTTCTCCTGATGGTTTTATAACATTTGTTTTAGGTGGCTGTCAAGTGGCTGCTCAATTGAAATTGTTAGAGCCTTCTAACATGACCCTCAAAAAATCTTGAGGCTGATGATTTCTAAAGCCCTAAAGCTTTGTTTCCTGTCAGGGAGTCCTCTTATCCCTGGTCCTGTACAAGGCAATCTCTATCAGGAACAGAGATTGCAAGCATCAAGACCCATCATTATCTGTCTCACAAATCAAGGATTTTAAAACTGAGCTTTGGCTGTTACTACAGTGCTTAACATTTCAAAACTACTCAGGGCACTGAACAGGAAAAATGGTTCACAGAAATTAACAGTGTAGAAAAAAATTAAATCTTAGCAAGGCCTCGGCTCAAAACCTCCCTATCTTACAGTTTTAAAACCGCAAGAGTTATGTTTCAAACTTTAGAATTTCTGTAAAAAAGTGAAATATAAGATAGTAGATTACCCTCCCAGACGCTATAAACCCTGCCAGTGGTAATGCCACACATAGCCCAGAGGAGAAATGAGGCACATAAAGGTAGCAGTATTCTGGTAAAATAAAGTCTGAGTTTAGAAACTTGAAGTCCTAAAATTACCAATTAATACAACTATCAAATGTCTGAAGCATATAATTCCTCTCCTGTGGGCAAAACAACTAGCTAGTAAGGTAGCAATCTCTCAAATATTTAAGGTACTCCTAGGGTTTCACTGTTGTAATATCTGAGCATCTCTCTAGTCTTGCTTTATCTCCTCCCTATGAAAGAGTCACTTTTCTCCAAAATGGGATCCAATGGCCTCAGCAGAGGTTCCAGAAAACACTGTTCTCCCTCTGAACATTCTTCTTCCTGTTTCAATTAACACTTAATTCACTTTTTTTTTTTAATTTACTTGATGAAAATGGAGAAGAAATGGAGAAGAAATAACAGTTTTACAGAACCCAGAAAAAAGTAATCTCCTGAACACACTCCTGTGGAAGAGATTAGTATCCAAAAAAGTAGATACACAGGTCACAAAATGATTTAATTAAATGGTTTAACTCAAATTTCAAACTGCAGATCCAGGTCTTGCATAGAAAAAAAAATTAAAAATCCATTTCTCAGAAGTCCAATCAGCTCATGCTATATGAGAACTCTTTGGGTGGAAGGAGAAAGAATGGATGTTTTCAGGACCCTAGCATACAGGTTTGCCTCAATTAATTTTGTTGGATATCTGACTTCTTAAATTTCCTAGAGGCAAAATTTTCTATTAGTAAGTGGTAAAAAATCCATAGAATTTTGCTACATAAAATTGTGAAATTACGCTGTGTGGCTAACTCAGCACAAATTCAATTTAATGTAATTTCTCCATAGTCACATAAAAAAAAAAAGCTCTCATGTTAGAGAAATTCTATATGTATTGTAACAAATGACATACTTGAAAAGTGAATGTTTAAGACTGTAATTCCATTTCAAGGATTCAGTGACATTGATAAATCACTCAAGCTTCGCTCACTCAATTTGTGTCACCAGAATCTCTCAGTGGGATCAGAGTCTTTCCACATCCCGGCGAGTACACAGCGCTTTATTCGTTACATTACAGCATGTACTTAATTTAAGCAAAAATTAATCCTTGAGGGACGATTTCAAATTCACAGCAAAGCCTACGCAGTGTGTGCTCCTGTAGAGAATCACTCTGCTCCCTTTTCTGAGAGCTCTCAGCTTTTTTTCGTGTCTTGCTGTGCTCCAGAGGTGCGTTATCTCTCTGTGGCATGACTGACTCTGTCTTGCTGCTCAGCTGCATGATGGTAGATTTATCTGTTTACTGGTCACTATTTGGGTTGTGATATCTGCCTTTTTGGGACCAGTGTGAGGAGTGCAATTTCCTCTTTATTGTATGCTATTGTGTTCCTGTCTTTTCTTATAAAAGGACTTGTATGAATGGTGTCAGGAGCACTATAACAGTTAATATTCATTAGCATTTAGAGAAGTACTCTCTTTCCTCTTTCTATGGATATTAAATTAGCTGTTATTACTCAGTAATAGGTAAGCAGCTGTTAAATCCCATCAACCCTAAGTAAATCACTTTATTAAATGTATTCAGATCTGTTTTTATTGTATCCTTAGGAACTCCTTGGTTCCTGTGGGTTTGGAAGGATTCATTACTGAGGAAGCATGTAGTCATCAAAATGTCTGACATCTTGGGCAAAGGGAATCAGGAAGCTCCTCTCTCCATTTGGGAAACAATCATAATATTCCCAAACTAGAGATTAATATATTGAGGTTAACCCTCTGGTGAATATTTCATCACAAACGGTTTTATAATACAAAATGTGTATGAGGTTTTTGTGTATATTAACATGGGAAAATACCTCCATTTCCATTTAGACTGAATTGGAACACAGGTTTGGGATTTTTTTAGAAAATAGCTAAAGTTATATTTCTAGAAGGTGTCCCAGCAATAGCTCTGCAGCGCTCTGATGATGCACAGACCCTGCTCCTATGTGTACCCAGAGAAACACAGCACAGGCAGCCACAGGGAAACTGCCCTGGCTGCTGCAGCTCGCACAAATCACATCCGAGCGGCACCACTTCCAGCTGCTGGAAGGCAATATCCTCTTCTGGAGTAAAAGCCTTTGTTGTACATTTAAAAATCATGGGGTGAGCAATGACACTTTCAACCCTGCCTGTGCCCCTCTGTCCCCACTCACCCCTTTGCAAGGAGCGTTCTGAATGATGTCCTGCTGGGTGGAATGATGTCCATGAGGGAAGCTTTGGAGATGGTCCCCAAAAACTATTTGCATCTAGAAAGCTTTTGGGTGCGTGGCATTGGTTTTTGATTATTTCAACTTGGTGTTTCTTGCTGCATTTTAAGAACATTATTACTTGTCCTGTCATTAAGGGTAGACAAAACAGTTTATATTCTTCTTTGCACTACCTGCTTTAAAAGACTGCATTTATGTCTCTTTCTGAATCACCTTTTAAAAACTAAATGATCCAAAGCATTTTAATAATGCCACATCCATCAAGTGGTCTAGACCTCACACAGGATCGTCCCATGAATATTGAAGTGTTCATAGCTTATGATTACAGATCTTTATATTTTGTTTGTCTTTCCCTCTTTCCCCCCCTCGACAAAATGAAATCACAGAACCACATTTAAACCAAAGAACATTTCAGACGTGACTTGATGCAGAACAGATCTTTGTAGAAGCCACAGTGAATCTCTTCATTGTGCCAGTTTTGCAATTACCCTACAAGAATTTTTCCTGTGCAGTACTTCCCCTGCTTACTAAATATGTGGACACAGTTTAAAAAATATATACTATTCAAGAATATATATATCTTAAATAAAAAATGAATATCTGCAAGCTTTAAGTTACACCAAAATTACCCAAATAACAGCTTACCTTTTGAGTAAGTAGAGCCTGAACAACCTGGTTAGCTACCTGAAAGAGAAAAAGTAAACTATTTTAAGTATGTTATCATGTGTGTTTATGCATAACAATGCCTTCTTGTGTGGCCTGTCCTGGTTTCAGGTAGGGCAGGATTAATTTCCCCTTGGAGCTGTTACAGTGCTGTGTCTTGGATTCAGAATGAGAATGGTGTTAATAACACACTGATGTTTTGGTTTTTTTGCTAAGTTGTGTTTATCCTAAGTCAAGGACTTTTTTTTAACTTGTCTCATGCTGTGCCAGTGAAGATGTTCATGAAAGAAACGGGGAGGGAGCATTGCCGGGACAGATGACCCAAACTGGCCACAGGGAAATTCCACACCCAGAAGTCATGTCCAGCACATAAACAGGGGGAGTTACCCGGAGGCAAACTGTTCTTATCTCAACACACAAGTTTTATGTTGATTCTCCTCCCCACTCCATCAGGGTTGAGCTGTGTGGCGTTTCATCTTCACCTGGGTTTACAACCACAACAGTCCTTTTTTGGCACTCAATGTGTGGCTCAGAGGGTTGAGATAAGGACAGATCCAACCAGAGTGTGCTAATAGATTGTTATAAACATTCATTGTATTGGTTTCACAGTTGCCAGTGGCTTTCCACTTCACTTTCCATCTACAACCACCACCAATTCTAGCATTTTCATTATTTACTAGTATTTTAATCAGAAAATACAATTAAGAACACATGAAATTCACATCAACTACTTCTGGGCTAGTCCTCATTATAAGCAAATGTATATTGTATCAATTGCAGTGTGACATGAAGGGCACTTGGTTAACTTCTGTCATCTCTTCTTTGCAGTAGATTAAACTTTCACAGCTCTATATGCAGCTGGTGTGCATCAGCATGGATTCACTGCATTCACTAGAGCGGATTTTTACCAGCCAAGGATGGAGTCCTGAATGTTTTCATGAAGTTTAATTGTTTCTTGATTAAATATTGACAAAATGGTACATCTATCATGACAAGCAGAAACCATAAAGTGCCATAGAAAATTAAAGTACCTACTGTCATCGAAATGTGGTTGGAAGGCATTCACCCCACATAGCATAATTGACTTGAATGAGATTACACACCATTGATTAGCAGAACTGTATATTCAACAGGGAATTTTTGAAGTTATTTATTTTATACATCCTTTCTAATTTATATTTACCAGAAAGGATAGGCAGTGAGGTGGAAGAAGGAGGGAGAGAAATTGAGACTAAAGTACAATTTCCTGTTGATGCTAACTTGAATGCTCAAAACCATATATGCACGTGTTATCACACAAGGTGATGACTTATCCTTTTGCTCCTGCATTTAGGCAGAGCAAGTAGACATGTCTCTCTTTGAAGAAGGAGATTTTTGATTTGGTTTTGTTTACAGAAATTATAGTAAAATTTATGCAGTTATCACTAAATCTACATTGATTCTTTGCCCCTCCCCCCCCCCCCCCCCCATGTGAACTCAGGAGAAAAGACCTGCAGCAGCTAATTCACTTCTGTAGATAATTTAGTCTTGATAGATCCAAAAGTTATATTTGATTCATACTCATAAAATTGCCTAGTATCAAATTGTTTTCCACAAGCTGGTCTCTAACTTCAGGCGGCCTGTGGAACAATGCTCCAAAAGAACAGCTCTATACATGATTTAACAGAAGACATAGACTAATATTAGAACAGTAATAACCAACAGAAGTAAACATGCTAGGGTTTTGAAAGCCCATGTGCCTTGCCCTGCAGGCTCTCAGGCTCTCCATCCACCACTGTTCCTTCTGGCAGGTACTTTAAGGTCTGTTTGCTCTACCTGAAAATTGAACAAACCATAGTGAATACATTATTTCTTTACTTTCTGACACGGAGTTACTTTACCAAGGAAGAACTAAAAGGTTCTTTGAAGTGTGCACTCGTCACTCACAACAGCATAGCCTACAAAATGACTCCTACAGCTTTACATATTGTACAGAGGAGTGTAAATGGCATAATATTCCAAACGGGAAAAAAACTGAACCTGTTGATGCATATATGACAAATTTTCCAGCTTTTGAGTGAAGATAGGTATCTAAATGGAAGTATCTGCCAGTGATCCATAGCTCTCATGGATCTCAATAAGAAAGAGATGTAACCAGGTTCTTTAGAAAAGGTGGTTATTTTTTCCTATTATCTAGCAACTTGGCAAACTGTGTTGTCATTACCATTCAAGATTTTCAGGTCTGTATTTTTGGTATTCAGCAGGAACAGAGGTGGGAAGCCTTCAGTGAAGTGTTCTGCAGTTACTAAAATTAATTTAGCACTCAATAAGTGGAATCATAGCCAAACGTTTGCATTTCAAATGAGGTTGCCATTCCACTCCTACAGCAGATGGAAATAAGCTGCTAAACTCAACAATCTACTTCATTTTAGCTTACAGGTATCAGGAGACACAATGAATGTGAATGAGCAACATGAACCAGATCCACAAAACTGACAGTCACAGTGTGGAAACTGAGACCACTGAAGGCAGAGGAATTGACTTCTGAGGTGCAGAAAATGTGAAAATGTGAAGTTCCCCCTTATATGAATCATAACTGCAGCTCAATCCCAGTAAAAAGCAGGCTGCAAAATTACTTGACCTGTGATAACTGGAGTTAATCAAGGTGAAACAAGGAACAGAACAGAGCTGGTTCCTTGGTCTGTTGTGCTGGGGAAGGTGACACTCCTTGCTTTCACACTGCCTGCCTTCCCTTTGAACTTAACAGCCAAGATCTTTAGGGGATGTTTCATTTTCTGGATTGCAACAAAAGAGATAAAGGATCCATCTTCACTTTTTCCTTAGGCAACAATGTTTACAAATATATGTCATAAAGTGGTCTTGATAGAAAGGTAGAAAAGAATGAATCAGAGAAAAGAGGCCCTTATGCAACATCTGTTATGCCTTTTACAAGTACCGAGATTTTACACAGCTGCCTTCAATGTATGATTCCATATGCACAAAGACATTTCAAGTGTACTAAAATAAAAGATTTATCTTTTATTCACATCTTAAAAACAGAATGCCTTTTTTTTAAAGATAACTCTGCATTTTTGATTAGGTAATTCTTAAAACATCAGCAAAAATATCAACTACCCTAAGTTGCATAATTTCCTGCATGTAAGTATGGTGAAGCTTGACAGAAATCTCAGTTGGCACAGTGATGTGAATAACCATGACATTGCCACCTACCAATAAATGACAGCTGAATTCCACAATAGGAAACTGGGATTAAGCATGTTAACCTCAAAACCCAAAGGTACAGGAGGACAATCTTGGGTTTTGCATTAAATTTTTCAGCAACAGAAAGATACAGTTATGGAGGGTGCCTGAAATTAAATAAGCTCTTTTCTTATTTATCAAGTATTGGAACATTTCAATGACATCTTCTTCCTAATACTGTTCCAAGTTTTTTACATTTCCACTTCAGAGATGAACAATTATTTTAAAATCAGTGAATAATTGTTAAAATTCATAAAGGACTCTGCTCGGCTTGACCCATATGCTTTTCAGATTTAATCTCTCTGAACATTTGAGTTTCATTGAATTTTACCACAAAAATGATTACAGAGCATGCATTTTTATGTCACATTTGCAGGCATTCATACAATATTAAATGCAGAGCATTATATGAATGAGAAGTATGATGTAAAATAACTGATTAAAAAAAAAAAGAAAAATGAAAGAAAATAATGGCAAGCATAGCTTTAAAAACCCAGCTCCGGTATCTCTTTGCTACAGACAGACAGAGGAATCACAGGGGCTATTTTCACTTCCTTCCTATTCAGATCCATGGCCACCAAGCCCTGAGCAGAGATCCCTGTGACATTGTCAATGTCACAGCATCAGCTGTGTCCTTGTCACATTGCTGAGGGGCCCCAGGGACCCCCCGGTCACCCTGCCAGGGTGGCCGGGTTAAACGGGGCTGGAGCGCCCTGGGCAGAGCTTGCTGTGCCCAGGGGACAGAAGCTGCCAGTGGAGCTTGCAGAGTGACGAGGGAAGGACGGCAGCGCTCTCTTGGCAGTTATCAAATGATGCTCCCAGCCTTCAACTCCTTCAGGCTCTGCCAAGGCTCCCAGACACGAACAGGCAGAACGGCTTGGGAGGGGAACATTCCTGGTGCATCAGCCCAGGAGAAGTTCACTGCACTCACAACTCATTTGACTGCAGAGGCAAAACTAAAATAATGGCTGTAGTGGGCACTGACGTGTTTTGGTGGCAGCCTTAGCTGTCTCAGGTTGGGGTGTGATCACAGCCCATGTTCCCAGGACAGCTCTGCTCCTCACTCCAAACCTGCCAGGTGCCCCTGAGGCAAAGTGGGGCTGCAGCACAGACAGAAACACGGCTGCTCCTAAAATACATCTGCTCCTAAAAACACTGAACACATTCTGAGAGCCAAACTAGGGAAGGTCTGAAGAAATTTTTCACTTTCAAGAAGAGGGGCTGGTGTAAGATGAGTAATGAACAGAGCAAACATCAGACTTAAACTCTTAAAGAGATTTTCAAGTGGAAATATTTTTAAATATTTTCTAATTTTAAAAAATAATCTTCATGGAAAGCATTTTATTTGCTTAAGATCTCCAGTAACAATCCCTGTCTGGAAAGGACTTTTTGTCACATGCAAATGCATCCTTAGGAGAATCTGGTTGGAAGTGAAGGTTCTCCAATCATTGTTTTGGTTATTAACTAATTACATCTATGTCTCATCTCCTATTCCCTTTAATTTTACTATAAAGAAAGAGGGTGAGAATTTGTGACTTCCTGTGTAGCTCCACCAAAGGACTGTGCTCAGGTGGATGCTGACCCAGACTCCTGCAGAATTTGCAATTATTAAATGTGGTTTTCTTGCCTCACTCACTGGCAACAACTTCTTCACCCCAATGACCAGAGAGCACCAGGTCCAAGCATGTGTCAGCTAAAACAATGCTGGTTACAGTGCCTCTGCCAAAGCATTGTGAAAAAGGAACAAGACAAACAAAAAAATTAAACAGGGAAGCCCAAACCCACAGGTGGTGAGAAGCACTTTCTCCTGAAAAAGTTGACACAGTGAGAGAAGATGGATACAGCTGTGATAACACAGAGGAACTGAAAACAGCCAACGTAGTGTTGAAGACAATAAAGTTCAGAGCATAGTTTGATATAATTATGTGATCTTTAAGCTGCAGCAGTGTGTGAAAAACAATCCTGGGTCAGAAATCCATCATGTTACTGCAAACAGAATAAAAACATGTTTTCTGTCCTTATAATCTGCATGGAGTGTTTTGCTAAAATGGACAATTACAGTGCTTTACTAATTTCCAAAATTAATTATGTAAGCAGATTTTGTCCTAGACAATCAGAAAAGAATTTTAAGTCAGGCTCCATAATTTAAACTGAAGTTAGCAATTATATGGTAATTTCATCCTTATCACCAAGATATCCAAATATGGTTGGAGTGCACTGGCAGCAGTGGCTCAGGCCAATGCAGACAAAGGCTCTGCTCGTAGCCCAGAGCCACAGAATGGACACAGCATGACCTAGTGGGAAGGTGTATCTGAAAATTCCCTGACAAGAATATGCCATAGTGGCAAAAGAGTGGAGCTGCTGGTGAAAATCTGCACTAAACTGGAGGTTTCTTGTACCAGAGCTGTGTTGTTCATGCCAGCAACACTTCAGCAAATGTTGATTAAAAATTAAAAAAGCTGGTGGTTAGACTGGAATTGTCATCTGCCCTGGGTGGTTTGCTTGCTCACGCACTCTTTTCTCCAAGGAGCAGCTGGGGCTGTTTTTGTTTTGTTTCCATGTCAGCTAGTTACTTATGCCACTACACATCCTTATCGTGGAATGGGTAAATTATTTCTACTAAGCAACTCTTCAAGTTACTAAGAGCTTTAGACCTGCTTTAAACTCTTAGGCATGTTGAAGAGCCTCATTTCAGGATAAATGGGAGGAACAAGTAAGCATCAGTACTCGTGGAGAAAGCTCCATGCAATAGGAGATGGCAGACATGTCTGGAATGCAGGCATTGCTGGAGTGCTCAGACAGTAAGTGAGGGGTGAATTATATTCTAGCTGTAGCTGGAAGCTCTGATCTAGGCAACAGCTAGAAAAAAACAGCATTAAAAGCTGTGCATGTAACCCTAAGGGGGAGCTGAGAGACTAAATTCCAGGGGTTTGGAATGGATCACACAGGAAAGCTGGAGGACTCTTGATGGGAGAAGCCACTGCCACACATGTTCTACTTTAGAGGAAAAACACTAATAGGCAAATTATAATCTCCTCCTCCTAATGAAAGCAAACCAGTTCTGGGTATTGGTCACAGGAATAGAAACTTTTCAGTGAAGAGGTGTGGTCAAAACAGGATTTATGGCAGAGGTCATGGAGAACAACACCTTTGACTGCCAGACATGTTCTTGGAATTAATTAGAATGAGGTAATACAAAAATTGCAGAACAATGTCAACCTTGTAAGAGAGGGAGAGATTAATTTGTCTTATTTAATTATAGGAGCAGGTAAGAACAACCTTTTTATCTACCTTACCTCATCGAGACATCTTTCATACTGTTCTCTCTGATTTTCATTTTCCAGAGCCAGTGCTGAATTCTCTGCCTAAAATGGAATAAATAAGTAAATATGTAAATTAATCAAAGGATATCTTTCACTAATGACAATTCATAACAATTCTCAGGGGGCTTACTTACTGTACTTTTTCCAGATCCAGAACAAAATGCACCACAACATTTATTTTGCTGCAGGTTGGTGCTTTGAGTAAAACCAGAAGTGACATTCATTTATGAAATTATTCATCCCGTGCATTACAATTCTGAACAATATCACAGCAGATATTCCATGTATGTCCACCACCCCATCTTGTCAGGTGCAATGGAGTTGGCAATGAAACACTATAAAAGATATTGACACATCTCTTCCTCTCCCTTTTCTCTTTAGAGTGGACTTGCTACCCGAGAACCACGGGGATGCAGAGGCAGCCGCTACCACAGGGAAACAAAAGCCAATCTTGTGTAAACTTTTAACTGCAGCAGCTCCTCACAAGCCTGGTTCCTGCAGTGGGGAACACCAGGTGCACTGGTTATTCCACAACTAATTGGTGAATTACAGCCTTTAACTGAACCAGATAAATTTAATAGCTTTTACTTACAAAAAAAAATGCTATTATTTCAAGAGTGAGAGGTATTTTGCTACATCTAAATGTAGTCTTGAAACCAGACTTTTTTTCTCTCACATATGTGATTTTAAATATGATAGTCTCCTGTAGAGTAGGCCCTTTCATCTGTCTTTAATTTTAAGCATGCTCATATTTTTGCATTGTGAAAATTTCACTATAGCACAATCTGGTATGTAAATCACAGTAAATCAAAGTATTTTTCTATATATATCATATTGACTTTAGGATTTCTTACAATATTGGAAAAGGAAAATCTCTGAAGTGTGATGCAGTTTCATCAAAGCAAGTTTCAACTAGTCTTCTCTTAAAGACAGAGAAACTAAAGCAATATATATAAAAATCCATGAGTTAAAACTGGCTCTAGAAATCTCTCTGCCTCCCATGCATAACTTCACATCACATAACACCAAAATCAATACATTCCCATAATTACAGCTATTATGCAATTTACAGTACTTGCATTACTTTAACCTTCTGTCAACCTATAAAACTTAAACAAATGCTGCTTCAAAGGAATTGTGGTTACACAAAACAACAGTCACAAATATTTAATGATTTGTAGTTTTAGAGGAAAATTCATGTCATGCTGTATGGAAAGACTTTGTGGAAAGATGCACAGTTGCCTCTTCTTTGTTCAGAAAGTCAATGATTCAACAAAATAAGAATCCCAAAGTCTATTAAAATGATTCATTAATAAAAAATTCAAATTCAGCTGAATCATAAAAATAAGGCTAGGAAGCAAAAGCACACATATACCATTATCCAGCATCTTGAAAGAGATTGAAGAGCCAAAGTGTGGTAAGAATCAAGGGCATGTAGAGTTTACTTATTTAAAAATCTAAATAAGCAACTGTACAGAATCTGTGCTTTATCTCCAGGGTACAATTAAAGCCAGCAAAGGTGGTAAAATGCTCTGCATCATATTTTCACAATGTCACCTATGAATGGGTTCAACATATGGCTATAAAAAGTCTATGGGTGATCCTGCAGAGAGCACTGTGAGATGAGGCAGTTAAAAGTAGCAGATGCAGAAGTAGCAAAGGAGAAGAAGAAGCTGCAAAAGCAAAAGCAGCAGTAAGAAATCGGAAGCTGGAGGGTAAATAGTCCTCCAGACTGAAGAGGACGTAGTCTGCTTTTACAGACACATTCTTGGAGATTGACTGATAAAATAAAGAAAAGTTTGTTACATTAAAATATATTTCTGAGTTAAAGATTTCTGGATGTTTTCTCTACGAATATCCCCCTAAAATGCCATCCAAAAGAAATTCTTACTGCTTTGAAGCAATCACTAAAGGATTAGTCTGCACAGACCTTCACTCACACATGTTGATACACCTATGGATTTGGTTTTTCATTTTCATTAACATAAAAATATATTGTATGATTTTATCCTAAAAGAGCTGGGGCAGACTGCTTCCACACAGAAATGTGCAAAAGGACTACAGCACACACTTGTACTACATGAGATACACAGAGGGCTCCCCATGCTTCTCTGTCTCCATATTTTGGAATGCTGTAAAACAGAATGCTAAATCTTCTTGGATCTGTTCACTAAATCTCTGATTTCAGCAATCTACTCCTTTACAAACAGGCTACCAAAATTAGGAAATCTAAACTTGACAGCATTATAAATAAATAATACATTTCATCTCTTATCAACCCACAGTGGAAACATCCATATAATAAAACCTGTTCTCACACCACTGGCTTTAAAATTGCCAGGAAGGATGTAATGCAGTCAATGCTAACTTGACTTTTGTGCTTCCTGATTGCCAAGCAAATCATGCCTATTTATTTGGCATTTTTGTAATGAGGACTAGACTAGAAGGGAACACTTGACTGACTTTGTTTAAGAATCTGTGCCAGCTCCCACAACATGGGAAAACCAGTACTTGATATACTAAATCACTCTATATTGCAACCGAACACTTGATAATAATCCTCATTCCCTTGACAGTATTCATTTGGAAAATTTGTAATAGCAATTACAGTCTCAAAACCCTGCCTCCTAATCCAAACCTTCAGTTATTCAACTGAAATCGCTGGGTTTTGATGTTATTGTAAGGCTGCTCAAGTTTTGCTCAGAAGGATCTGCCTGCCTCTTGTATATTCTGGGTATCCTTTGCCAGTTAAACAAAGTACATCTCCTTGAAGGAAACTGCTATTAAATTTTTTTCTATTTTTCTTTATTCCCCTCACTTCTCACAATTTGAAAGCTATTGCACACTTGCAGGCCCCCAGGGGCAGTGACAGTTCCGAGCCCCAGTGCAGCCACAAATCCCATCCGCCACCTGGCAGGGGACTGTGCAGGGAAAATCGAGCTTGCTGAGAACAAGCAACTGAGAGTCCTGAGAACAGCACTTCCTGAGATATCCACTGACTTCCATAGTGATTTCTAGTTCTAGCATAGCTGTCCTCTAGGAATTTATGGATATTTGATGTCACACGCAGAACTGAATGATCACTCTCTGTCCCCCGGCCTTGTTAACACTAAAAGGGATGCAGCCCAGCAAACAGGGGACACCCAGCACCTCATGCTCACACATCATTTCTTGGGGGCACAGCTCTCAAAGCACAGCAGCATTCAGTCAGCCAAAAGTAACTGTGGCATAACTCACCACTAGATGAAACATCAGTACATGTTGCTTTTGGATCATTACACATTCAAGGATCCTAAAACAGCAAAACGAGATGTCCTTCCCAATTCTGATTTGGAAGGAAGTATTTTGCACAAGAGTCTCTCTGAACACTGGGAAATTTATATATTTCAATCATCTTGGACTTGGATAATGCTAAGCAGCCTCCAACTTTCTGAATTAGAGACAGCATTGTTCTGAATTGTGAGACTGAGTTCATGGAAAATCGGTTTGAAAGGTAAAACTTCACACTACTTTAATAAAACAGAGGCTGCCTTAAATTGACACCACTGCTAATACATGGTCATTATGAGAGACTTTGTCAACTGATTTTAATTGCTTCCTCAGGATGAAAAACATAGCCCTGGTAATGATAAAAATTCTTTGGGTCAGCTAATAGCTTTCTCTCCCTTCCATAGATATTTTCTCCTGTGGGGCAGCTGTTAGCACAGTTTCAAAGTTAATAAAAGGCTACACACCTGGTGCTTCAACAGACAATCCTCTGCACTTTTATAACCACAATGAAATTAATTAAAACACTGATTTTTCTACTAGAATGCATGAATAAAAGAGAAGGTATTTTTCCTTACTCAACCATTGTAGAGTTGAGACGAAACAAAAAGATGGGAGGAGGAAGAGAGAAGAAAGCAGAGAGTATTATGCATTTTGCACTAAGGGAAGAGGAGATCATAGAATGGTTTGGATCAGAAAGAACCTTTAAAGATCACCCAGTCATGGGCAGGAGATGAAGGCCTAAAGGTTGTACGTCTAGTTAGCAGCTCAGCAAGCTCTGAAGGTATCATCAATAAAGGTCAAGAGGAGCAAAGTTATGACAGTGAACTTTAAAATCCCTGACAGAACGCTGCACCACGGTTACCACGTGCACTCCTTTGTTATTCATACCAAACCACTCGTCCATTTATGGAAAGCTTTATTGATTTACACAGACACTCATTCATCATGTCCAGTGCAGTGTATTAAGAGCTGTCCAAGCACTCCAAATGTACTCAGCAATTTTTTCCTGCTTTCAGCCTCTGGTTCCGTATACTTTTGTGGTCACTGCTTCCTACAGCACACAAGAGGTCAAAACCTGTTGTTGGCAAAGTAAGAAGTGATGCTGCTGCATTTTTTCCTTAGGTCCTTAAAGCATTTTTGGTAAGCTGCTGTTCTAGGAAGAGTTTACCACTTGAACCACCTCTGTGTCTTTGATCAAAGGGAAATTTTTGCATTATTCTGCCCCTGTTACACAGAAAATTTGTCCTTTGAAAGACTAATCCAACAAACTGTCAGAGAAAAGTTTCACACCATACTCATGCTGGTCAGAAGAACTGAAAATTACATTTGCGCTTTTAAATCAATGTAATTGTAGCAACAAAAGCCTTAATTTAATTCTAGCACTATAACAGCATTTCCACTGGCCACTTGCCAGTGCCTGTTGTATTAGTAAAGACAGTTCTTTGCTAGGAGTAAAATGGGAACTGCACCTCAAGGCCACCTGCCAACCTTTGGATGTTTTCACCTTGTCCTTTACCCTTTTTTCACAACAGATCAACACTGGGCAACCTGGGAGTGCATACCTGCTGAGCAGCTCTGCTCCCTGGCCCCACATCCCCGGGACACTGAGACTGGGCAGTGCTACCTACTGAAGAAATAAGCAGTGAATTTAGTGGGATAATACTTAACTAAAGTGTATTTTTTATGTAAATGTCCTAGTCTTAACTATTTCTTCTGGATCATGGAGATGGGAGGAAAAAAAAACAAACCACCAAAAAAGAACAAATTAGTGATATGAGGACAGCCAGGCTTCTCACCCTTGCTTCAAAACACTTAGCCTTCTCAGTTGCATCACTTTCTGTTTTATTTTTTTAATAGCCTGTTATATTTAACCCCACTTAAAACATTTGACATATTTTATCTGAAATATTCAGCTACGGTTTAATTCCCATGCACTTAAATCATGGCATGAAAGTAATACATATGTGATGTTAAATAATAAACACAGAACCCTACAACTGTCAATTATAATTCTGTCTATAAAAAGGCCACATTAAACCTTACTGGGCAGCACTGCTGGGGATCATTTTTGCAACTCACAGCTTCAATAATACTTTTAAAAATTCTTTACTGCTACAATACTATATTAAATCTCAAAAGCAGTCTCTCTCTCAGGCCATGCTCTGTTATGGCTGTGCTACCCACGGGTTTGTAGACTCACAGAAAGCAGTACAACCTTCTAATGTATGCTAGGAATCGGGAGATATTTATCCAACATCAGGAAACTAACCACTTAAGGTTACAAAAAAACTCCCTACGTTTTAAATGTTGCTAACAAAAAGCAGCCCAAGGTCTGTGAAGCTTCTTATGATGCCTCACCAATTATTAATGAGCAAATTCATGTATTTAAACATGAATTTACGCAGAAATTATGTAACAGCTTTAGAATTTGTGTTGATTTCATGCTGTCAGAGATCAAAACACAGAACTTGCTCATTTATCTGCAGATTTTTAGAAGACTGCAGGAAGATACACCCACTCAGGGTCCAGGATGGGGCTCATAACCACAGAAAATCCTCTGTGAAATACCTTTACTTTTTTAAAATTTATGTTTGAGAATTTGGGGCTGGAAATGTTCAACTGGTCCAAGAATGGCAATATTTGTCTTTTTTTTTTCTTTTGGTTAACTCTAAAGTACTTACAAATGACAAGCCTTTAAAATTTTCAACATTTTCCCTTTTGACACCACAGAAATGTTTGGAGCTGACATTTTAAGGAGAAGGTTAGGAATAGATCTTGCAAAACAGACTGCATTATGAGCACAGGCTTATCTTCAAGCAAATAAACACCTAGGCTACTACTAACAGATATATCAATAACAGTGTTGCATGTTCACCTGAATGCAAATTGTAGAAAACAGCAAATTCTACCAGTATTTACAGAGATAATAACAGACTCTCAACATTTCCACTGGTAAAGCACTGACAACAGAAGAGGCCTTTGTATAAATGGGTTGAAATTATGAAGGATTTATTTTTTTCTTTTTCCCCAGAAACTGTTCCAAATGACCACATATAAAACCTTTTTGAACATGAGTAAAAGAGATCTGAAGAAGGAGAGACAGGCAGCAACTGCATTTGCTAAAGACATGATCCATACAACACAGACACATTTGATAGAGCACAGAAGTACAAGCATGGAGAGCCAAAAGCCACACCAAGACTCCCAGCTCATTCTTTTTACCCCCTCTTCTTGTTTTAAATGATTTGTTCCTTTATGGAATTGCTCTCCTTAAGAACCGAGAGCATTTCAATCAGACTCACTGTGCTTCTCCACAGAATACCAACAGGCAGCTATTTCTTCCACCAAAGAACTAAAAACCCCTGGCCAATGAAAAAAGGTCTGAGATCCTGAAATTGTAAGTCAAACTAAGGTTCCTACAATTAACACAGGCAGATAAAGGCAAGTGGTGTGGGCCTGATTAATCTGGAATGGCATTTTGCGTTTATTATTAAATTGGATGTAACACATACCTAAGCATCTTTGCATTGAAAACTCTTACAGGAGCCAACCATATCAGATTAGGTCAGCTGCATTTGTTTCATTTTTTCTTGCAAAGGATAATTCTAACCCTTTGAAATAGTAGTTATTTGATATTAGTAGAGACTAGTTGAAAACTATTGACTATCTGCAAACCTAGCACTGAACCTCAATAAAAAACTTACAGTGAAGTCATTTTCAAAGAAAATATTTGTTTTGCTTTGCAAGGAAACATTTTGGAGAACATTTGTAGCAAATTTAGGAGTGATGTTGAAACCAATAACTACATTTTGGCTTTGAATCCTTCTGAAATGATACATTTGGTAACCACTTTTTTGAAAGTTTTTAAAAGGTGTTTTTTATTTCCCTTTTCTTTTTTTAAAATTCGTATATTGAGGAAAACTCATATATTTTAGAACATTTTTTCAAGCAATAAGAAAGGCCACTTCAGAATTTACTGTAAATGAGTTATCCTTCAAAGCTGGGCAGGTTTGGCCATGAGCTCGCTGACACTGTGACAGTTTTGTGCTCGCTGTGATTCCATTATCCACACCTGAGCAGCACACTCAGCTTCAAGGTTCATCTAATGTGGAGGTTGAAAAGAACAGGGCATTTCAGACCTGTGTATGAAAATTAATCTTTGGGCAACTATATTCCAGCAGAAACCACTTCTTTTTTTTCTCTCTCTGGTCTAGCTGAGGTGCTCAGAGCAAATACCGAAATACTGCTGCTGATTCTTGGCTCTGGGAAGTGGGTATGGAAAAAGAAGACCAAGGGACAAACTGCCTTTACAAGTAGAAAACCTTGAAAATAAGTATCAGGAAGACAAAGATTACATAAAGAATATTCAGGATTTTTAAATTTTATTTCTAGAACTTCTATCTGTCAAGAGCAACTCTTCTTCCCTACAGTAGCTTTTATATGTTTTTTTCTAACATTGGACTGAAAATAAAATACAATTTCACAGGTCAGTGCACAAAAATGGTTTTAATGCTGTAATTGATGCTTCTAGGCTGCTCAATGCACCTGAACTGAAGGGCTGCTATTAAATTATAGTAAACAGTAAAAATTTGGAGCTCAATTTGACACTGTCTTCAAGGAACACCAACACCAACCTCCTCCCCACTCACCCATTCCACGCACCCAAGGAAATTAAGCAACTGAATTTGCTCATAGGGGCTGATGATGGAAACAAAATATTCAGAGATTTACTGTAATTCTGCATTTTCCCCCATGTCATTTAATGTATAATCTACAACACAAATGTATCCCATACCCAATTATTTTGGATTTCACTCGAAGGTAAAACAACAGATGTTTTGCTCTGGCTTCAGAGAAAGTGGATGCTGAATATTTATCAAGAAATATTTTTTCTTAATTATTTCTCCTAAGTTCCTTCATTTAGTTCAAACAAAAATAATTATGAAATAAAATTATTTAAACTGACAGTCTGGAAAACACTGATTCCATATGCTTAAATGTCACATTCACTGGCTGGGTGATAGGAAACTCATACCAGTTCTCTGCTATCCAAGTGGGAAAATCTTTTTTTTTCTTCACCAAAGAAACATGTATGACTTTTTCTGAAATGGAAAAAATAAAATATACAACTGGTTTTCCATTTTAAAAAATGTCCCTTGAGCATTTTTTATTTGAATTCCCAGAAAAAGAATGACTTTTCTTTGTTATATTATGCAATAGATTTAAAAATTATGTGATGGTATAATTGATACTGCCACAAAGTATTTTTAAACATAATAAAATATGAAATATATTATTTTCCTCCTCCTATCCTGAATCATTTCACTCTGTCCCTTTAAAGTTTTCAAGTTAAAAGCTTTCCACCACAATAAGCTATTAATGTCGACGGTTTCACAGTTCGCAACATAAATTTATAACAAGTTTTTCTGTTTTAACTACATGGGAGCACTGAGTTATTCCTGAAGGCGATGTTTCCTGCAATTCCACTCTCTTCACCAGAAGTCACCCATAAGTCAACCGCCCCAGGTATTTCCAAATGAACTTCTCCTGATGGCTTCAGTTATTTCTGTCCCTCCCAGCTAAGGAGTCGTGAAGCCAAGTGGAGCAGGACAGGTATTGCTGCATCAAATAGCAGGCAACATGCAGCAATTGCTCTGTAGCCAGTAGCCAACTCCTAATAACTGAATCACAAAATTACTGCTCATTTCTCGCTAGCTGAAATGAAGCTCTATTTGCAAATACCACCTTGCTTCTCCTGAGAGCTCTGAACGTTTTTGTCTTTTGCTCTCACAAGCACAGCAAGTGTCGGGCAATGCCCCTTGCTCCACACAGCAACACGTGGCTGCCGCAGTGACATTTGTTAAATTGAAAGCTCTGATTCATTTAATTTTTAATCTTTTAGAGTGAATTTGTGGAGTAATTGTATTTGGCCCTAAAGAACAATGGCCCAGGCCTCAAATTCTGTCTTTTAAAAGACTCGGCAGATTGGAGTTTTGTCTGGTTTTTTCTGCCCTGTGCAGACTGTGCTCACCTAGAGAAGATGGATGCGAAGGGATGAGGATCCTGTGGAAGCTGCGGCAGCTCCTGCCTGTGATCAGAACTAGTTCTGTGAAATGTCTCCTATTTGAGCTGGCTGACATCAGCTCCATCTGCATTGGGTTTTGGCTCGGATGAGCTGTGAGTGTCCTGATCTCAAGTGATTTCTCTGACCATCGCAGTGACCAGACAAGAGCTCACGCCACAGTGTGGCTTTGGACCCAACGGGCTGGGATCCTTTGACATGAAATGGGAAGAGGAACTGCAGCTGCTGCTGGGTTTATCTGGAGCTCAGAGTGACTCCCCAAAATGTGTACAACAACTCTGAGGGTCTGCTCCTGCTAGGCTGCAGTGCCCCCAAGGCAGACACACAATTATAACAGGCTGCCTTCCTAAATTAACAGGGAAGCCCTCAGGAAGTCAACTGCCAGGACAAAAACATATCCCACAATACCAGAGTAAAAGAGAGGCCTGTTGGGAACTTTTTCCTGTACACAACAGAGATGTGCCAGAGGCATTTCTCTGCATGGATATTTTTATAGCTTTGTACATTATGAAAACAGAAAATAAAAACCTGTACAGAAATATATATATTCAAGACAGCTATATGGAAAGCATGTTTTATTGTAATTATATATTATTAGGTGCTACTGTGTTATATTAAACACTTTCTCAATTATTTGCTTAACCTTGTTCTTCAGCATATACAATTTGTCTCAGATTTTGTTCTTTGTACTCACATTGGCTGGCAAACTGCATCCTAGGAGGTCCAAGAAAAGTCTTAGACTACAGCGTGAGGAGAATGCAGAAAACCAGAAGTTCTTAAAAACACAAGGTTTGGCTGACAATAAGTCTCACATGGCACATACTTCAGGTCAAAGTTGATGGGATTCAGTGGTGCCCCAGTAAGAAGCTCAGGCGTGAAAAGCACAGCAGCAGCAGCAGCAGCCCTGATCTGCAGAATGAGCCGAATTCACATCACACATAATTAAACACAGCTCAAGTGCAGCCACTGGAACTGCACCCACCTTCATGTGTCTAAATTTCATAGCCAGATACAATAACAGTAGAATCAAAGCTGAGGAAATGCTGCTGTTATCTTATTCCAAGCTCCTGTTCAAGAGCAGGATCAGTGATTAATCAATTGGCCTAAAGGGAAAATGTAGAAAATAGAACAAAAATAAATCAATGTATGAAATACTATCCAATGTCACATAAACCTAGAATTGATCACATTACTGCTCTGTCAGACTAGTCTGCAATTGGGAAATATTCCTGCCTGTCACTAGCAAGGCAAATCACTTGCTCAAAAACAGGAGCAATTCTCATCTCTTATTTCTATTCAATGTCTCTGTAAAAAATACAGGTTTTGCCTAACATTAGCAAAGTTCTTTTTCACAATGAACTAAGAATATCTATTTTAACTCATCTAATTGGGTCAAATTTTGAGTAGTTACCCTGGGGTCCCTGCAAAGGGCAAAATATTTGACAAAAAGAGTATAAAGACAACCATCACTGGAAAGGAAAAAAACCCATATTGTGCCACAGAGCAAGAGGAGCCAAGAGGAAGGCACAAACTGTTTCCTTAAAAGTGAAGTTATGTCAACACTATCTGCAACGATCTGCTAAAGCTGGCTCAGGCTGCTCATGCATTGTTCTACTGGGGCCAATACTCTGGTTTTCAAGAAGAGCTAATTAGCTGAAATGAAAGTTATTCCATGCAGCCACACTGCTTCTGCCACCTGAACTACTTTGCATGGCAAGGCATTACATAAAAAGATGATGCTGTTTATAAAGCTTGCAACAGAGCCTTTTTCTCTGTTTCACACCTCCTACCTTAATTGAACCAAATTTATGCATGTATGTGTGTAACAGTAATCTCTGCATGGCACTGGGGAGACTCTACAATGGCTAACAATATCCTTTTTGTGATGATACAGATCAGACTTAAGGCTACAGAAAGAACGCTCATTGTTATTAAAGAAATAGAATATTACAGTGGTCATTATAGTAACAGCAGTTAAAAGTATAATGACATCAAATAGAACTGAAGGAAATTATCAAGGAGGATGCAACAGACTTTTCTCTGACACTTGTGTAAGGTCTGAATGAGCAAACTCCATAAGGTTCAAAGGATGAAAAAGGAGGAGCAAGAGGCAGTAATTAGATGCAAGTAAGGGGAAACTACAGCTGCTGCAGCCCCATGACCTCATCGCTGAAAAGTCTCCCCTCATTTCCAGCTTACCATTAACTGTTACGAGAAATGCTAACCAAGCCTTGCAGAAGGACAGATGCAATACAAGAAAATACTTCCGTTTAAACACACAGCAGTCTCACATAATGCACATCCCTCACACCCATTTCTCAGCTGATCTGAAGCTGCTGCTGCAATAACTTTACAGAGGATTTTGTCTAGCAAAGTAGCCAATGCGTAAGTACTTCTTAGAGTTTAACAAAAAGCTGAATGAAAAACTCAGGTCTTGCTTGCTTCCTCCATGTTAAATAACTTTTTCCTGAAGAACTTAAATGTTAAGACACAGAGCATTTAAAATCAGAATGATTTTTCTGGAGGAACAGACCATTTGACTGAAGACAAGAAGGAAGCCTGCAGGCTTATTAAGGGGAAACAGCTGTAGTCACCAACTGAGCTCTTCTCCTAAATAATTTCCAAGTGTCGGCCTTGTCTGAGCACACACTGCCCAGAAGAGGAATAGGAAAACCCATGAATCACAAAGATGAACGAGTCCTGTCAGCACACGTGATGGAAGGCCAGCAGGGATCACAGGTATTCCTGTGGGAAGGGAAGAAACTCTGCCCTCTAGATGGCATTATGTGCCTGGAGATCCCAGATGGAGCTGGAGAGCCCTGCTAGGCAGTGTAACCACATCTCCAGAGGGCAGGAGGAGCTCTGGTCAGCGTGGGCAGCTGAGAGCTGCTCGTTGCTGAAGGGCAGGGCAGGGGCTGTCCTGGGCAGACCCAGCTTTAGCTGTCCCCTGGGGGACAGGTGTCCCACAGTGCCCCAGGTGCTCAGCTGGACAGGAAAAAGAATGGAGGATCTGGCCCCATATGGGGAACGGCAACTTAACTGGAAGGGGTGGGCAATATGTGAAAACATTTAATAAAAAACAAAAACAAACTTAAAAAAAGACTGTCCTTATGAATAAACAAATCTCTCCTTGACATTTAATGGCATCTGAAAGAGACAAGTGCACACTAAAATGTGCATGTAGCTACCCACATTCAGGCAAATGAGGTTATACTGTATCCGTGGACAGCTTTTCTGACTATTCACTGAAATTTGCCACTTAATGAGTAATTAGGTATCTACAAAACCATCAGCAAAAATCAGTTTCACGTGTAACGGACCGATGCTGGACTATTCCACATTTGATTTATCTATCCTCTCTGTATATTTGTAACTCATCTTAAAATCTGTGCTTGTCACCATGACAGATTAAACAGACTTAAAAATAATCGTTTGGGTATTTTCTGCTGTGGACTATCAAATTAGCTGCATAATAAAGCCCGTGAATATCAAATTTCAAAAGTACGTTAATGATATAGATTTCACATGTGTAGTTGAGCATTTCCCACCACAGGAGCCAACCCTACAGGATAGAATTCAGCACAGTGCCTGTAATTCCAGTGTATAAGTGCAAATATACCTGCCCAGAATCCCTGCTATAACCTCCAATGCTGTATTTCGACAGGATGAACAAAAAAGAAATCACTACCAAATTAAGTGCATCACCATTCAGACCTTATTACTATTTAAGCATTTTCAAAGTCAGGAAAGAGAAATTAAAAGAGAAATTATCTTACTATGTAAGAGTTGTAAGGGATTCACCCCTAGCAGGGGAGGTAAATTAATTGGAATTTCCTATGCAGCCAGTGGAGAATGTCCACAGAATACAGGGATTTTTAAAATAATGTTAGTTTGAAATGAACTGCAACTATTTATTTAGTTTATGAACTGTAGAACTGTCATTACTGTCAGCCAAATTGCATGCATCAGTATGTAAATTAAAAATACAGGGCGTGATTATAAAAATCTCTGTCACATAGAACCTTTCCTCTGAAACAAGTGCCACTGTGAGTAATGAGCAGGCTCACAGAAAGGGCTTGTGCAGAGCCGGGCCCAGGGTGCACAGCTGAGAGAAACTATTTAAAAAACTACTGAGTGTCACTCTCCGAAATGATAGATGTGTGGGGATAAACACAGCCACCTAGATCTATAACACAGCCTTGGAAAATCTCATTCCATTCAGCGGGAAGAGTGGATTTTCAATTGTACCACACGCCTGATTGCTAAAAAAGGGAAGTTACATTAACTGCCGATTATCTGCAAGAAGGCAGCACACAGGGAAAGAAGGGCACTGTAAAACTATCATTAGATTATAAAAGGCAGACAGAAATAGCAGATTCCTTCCCTGCAACCTGGCAAGGTCTGTGTGCAGAGTACAGTTAACATTCATTTCAATAGAGGAAATCTGACAGGTTTAATAAAACCAAGATGATTTTCCTTGGCTTCTGTGACTTGCCTTTTCTTCACTGACTACACCTATTCCGCAGACCTTCTGGCACCAGATCATTATTCTTGTGGCCATATTCAATACTCTGAACTATGTAAAGACTGTTGTTATGTCAGCCAACTAAGCACCACAGAGCTTTCTCTGTGGTACACAGCGGTAAGAAAAGTGCCATTGGACTGGAACTTAGAAAATCACAGGAAAAAAAAATTGTAACCAGCTTTTTACAAGCAATATATGTAATTCCATTTGGCTGTGGCAAAATGAACATTAAATGCTTATCTATGTTCTCATTTGTTTTGATAAAAATTCCAGATCTCAATATATTGTCATGAGGATCCTATAGTTTACCTATAATTTTCACAACCGTGTGCACCACAATTTAGCAAAAAAATCACCACTATAGATGAACTAAAGGCTATTCTAAACAGTACCCTGACTAAAATATTAATGTGAAGTAAAAAAATTGCATATAAGTAAGTTTGTCCCGCCTGAAAGGTGTTGGATTCACTGCCCCGGAAAAGAGCATTTTATATCATTCTACCTTGAAAAAGAACAAGTCAGGAACAGCATAAGTTACTCAGCCTTTCCTGTGTTCCTTGTACCTCACTGGGATACACTGATGTGTGTGATGAGCACCGGAATAGCTGAAGCTAGAAAGTCAGTAACTTTCATTAATACCTGTTTACTGCATGAGCAGGCTAAAGGAGAAAAATTCTGATGCGCAGCAAAATTCACGAGTACTTGATGGGGTATTACACGATAACACGGTTAAAACAATTAAATGCTGTTTTAAGATACAACAGAACAGGAATAAAAGTTGAAGCATACAGTGTTGAGCACTTGGCTGAATTAGCAAATTTCAACAGATTGCTACTTTGTGGTATCTCACAGTAGAAAACGAGTTAATGTGGAAGCTTTTACCTTTTCAACATGTGCTAAAACCTCAGAAGCTCTGCATGTTGTGACCCAAAACATTTAACTTCTGAACCACCGCCATGGTGTGTCATAGGGGATCGTGAGTCAATATTCTTTTATTTTCCCTTAGGCTCAGTCAGGAAAGAAAACAATACCATTTGTAACTCAGACTAAAATTCCCAGGAGGAAAGCATTTTCGAAAGCATTTTAAGCTTTTGTTGAACTGAATAGTGAGAAAAATGCAGAAATGCATGGCCTTCTCCAGACCTCTTGCACCAGTCACAGAGACAATGACTAAATGTACAGTTATTTCTATTAAGGCATTCTCCCATTTCAGGAGATGGAGCTGTTTGGTGGAACAGTGGATCAAGCAGTCTGTCTCCAATGATAGCAGCAAATGGTTACAGCAATGACAGAGAAAATCTGAACAGCTCTTCTTACATCCAGTGGGCAGAGCTATTTTCAACACCCCTGTTGTAAATTCATATCCCTACTAGATCATCTTGATTGTTCCACGCCAAAAAAGAAATTGCCATGAATGTCAACCGGCTTATGGAAAAAAAAACAAACATAAAAAGAGAGAGAAATATAAAAAGATCAATATTTTACATGTCTGCAAGAAATACATCCTCTTCTCTTAAACACTCAGCACATACTAACTGAATTGAACCGTCTGCCCAGAAGAGGTTTCTATTAGCTGTCATCCATATGAGGATGTTATTTCCATTAACATCCCAACAGATAACTCTGTGCCAACTATGGAGCTTCACACCCTTGTGGGATGACTGCAACTACAGCAGAGGAGTTCAAGCATCAGCAGGTTATAGAAAAAATTCAGCTTGATAGTACTTGTTCAGTTTTCATTTAAAATTTACTCAGTTATTGGAAAGCTAAAACAGTTTGCCAATACTGTTATCTGGAAAGAGCTGGAATAAACTGGGCTGTTTTTGAAAGCAGTGATGCAATTCTGTGCTGATTCATTATCAGCCACTGTGTGAGTTTGGAAAAAAGACTTCCCCTGCCTCATTGTCTTATCCCTTGCTAAAAAAACAAACGAGTTCTTAGGCACAGTTCAGAAAACTAATTATAAAAGTCTCCCACTGAAAAGATTTAAAAGTAAAATAATCCAATAATTAGAATTAAGTAGGTTGGTCTTTGGTGACAAATCAGCATAATGAATCTAGTTACGTGGATGGCCAAGGCACTGGGCTAAGAAGAGGCTTCAGGCTGAATCAGATTAAACACATTGGCTGGAACAAGACTGGCTGCGACAAAAATTTTAGAATGTTGCTACAAAATATTTAAAAGTTTCATGATTTTTCTATGCATCTAAGTCAAGTGATCCAAATTTCCTATACACCAGTGAATCAGCTGACTTTCAATAAACAAGAAGTCTTTCCTCACATATTTTCAGAAACTCGGGCTCTTCGCCCCTACATATGGTGGTTTTTTCCATGGAAAAGAAAATAATTATCAGTTTTCTTACCACTGTACATTGCAGTATATGGAAAATAATCAAAAAAAGGAAAAAAGAAGATAAAATAAAGAGCAAAATAAAAAACAGCAGCATCCCAGTCAAAGTTATCTTCTCAATCCACTCAGAAGAATGATGTACCCTATCTCATATTTCTTTTTTATAGTTCATAGTTCATTGCTATAGTGTCTTTCTTCCTCTGCAGAGTACTAAAAACATAATATCGGAAATACTTGACATACTTCCTCATTTGTTTAATGGTGATGATACAAGGGAAATTACCCCTCTAATATATTTGAACATTTAGCTTATTATCCTGAGTGAGTTTTCTCCCGAAGCTCAATTTATTGAAACAAAACACATCTTCCTATGATGAACTGCAAAGGGTAAGAGGGCAAAATTCTTTAATTAAAATTAGAGTGGTTTCATGATCCTACCCCAGCAGATACTGCTTCTACTGCAGCTTAGTTTACTGAAACTTTCATTGAGCCTCACTCACCCGCAAGCAATGAGATTTTCACACATGAATTAGGCTTTTCATTCGATAACTTCAAGGTTACAATCTAATGCTACCCCAGTGGTTTGCTGAAAATGCAAGGTTGGGAGCAGCCCTCAATCAGGATTTTTTGAGGCCAACAGAACTCGTGCCCATTGCAGAGGGGGAAGGGGACACTCAGCAAACCCCTTTGTTGGCAATGTTCATTTTATTTTGAATGTAAATGCTGTTGTTTTAATGAGGTGTGAGCTGTCCCAGGCTGTCCTGGGTAAATCGTCTCTTCTGATTACAGATATTGTGCCAGGGCACAAATATGGGACTGTTAAATATAGTCCCATTTATACAGGATTATAAGTAGTGGGACTGTTGAGGATGCAGGAAATCTGCAGCTGAGATGGGAACTGAATCCACTCTTCCTGAGTCTTCATCCAAAATCTACTCACACTCCCCTTTCCTCTCGAGGAACTGGGAGGACATGAAGCGTTTGAAAGGACATGACACTGCCAACGAAACTCGTGCAATCTTACAGAATCCCTTTTTCCTGTCAAAGCAAAGCACTGTCCAATACAACCTGCACTGAGTACTCACTGGTCATTTAGTTTGGAGCAATCCCAGATTTTTTCATGATCAGCCAAAAGCACACACCTTCTATGAAAGTTGCGTTACTGCAGTTGCAAAGAGGGAAGTCCAAAAGAGCTGGAACATTTCGTAGTCAGACACCATTAATTCATACTGAATTACCCTCACTGCATAAATGTCTGTGCAAATGACAGACTTTAATAAGCCTTCAAAGCTGACACAGTATTTATCACTGATTAAATTTTTAAAATCAAAGTAACTATAGCTTTTACAGACATGTTTAGATTAAGACTGACATTAATGCTGTATATCAGTTTAAATCACTTGCAATTATGCAGGTGCTTGGTGCTTGTATTTCAGTGATTTGAGGGTAAATTGGGGCAGAGAACCCATAGCTCCATATTGGATAACAAAGCTCTGGGACACTCTCAGGGCCTTTACAGACACCGCTTGTCTAATAGAGAATATTCTTAAAGCTTTCCTCTGTGGACTGTAAATGTGTAAACTGTTCTTGCTGGTAAAAAGAAATAGTGGACAATCTTGAAATGAAAATCCATGTAACACCTAACATACCCAGGAGGGCAAATTAAGACTTTGTGAAAAATCTCCAACTTGTACGTATATGACTTTAGAGATTTGACATTATTGTTTTACTGTAATTGCGAAAATTGTGAAAAAAACCCTGGAATTGCTGTATGGAGGGTGATGCAGGTCCAGAATAAATTATATTTTTTGTATATTTCTGGCTACAATTTAAAAAAAGAAAATTGCAATTCTTCTGGTGATGAAAGCAGAATTAAAGAAAGGAAATTCCACCATGGAATTCATATGTTATTCACCATATTTCATTAATATTTCATTTTTTGAAGCACTCCAAATACACAGAGAAGATATCAGAGAATGCTTTTTTTCTTTTTAAGAGTTAGAAGGCATTTGATCATAACTGCTGAAGTAAATTCAATGGCATTTCAAAAGCAGCCAACTAAAAATGCTGAAGGCACAAAGGAGTTTTGATATCCAGGAAATCACAATTAATTTTAGCTATGTAAAATGGAATACAAGACAGTATGAACCATTTTTTATTTGTCATCTGTTTCATTTGATTAGAAACATATGGAATTTATCAGTCAGTAGAGTGGAAATAGAATTTGCTGTAAATGATAAAAGGATGTAAAAAAAATTATAGGGAAGAAGAGCAATGGGAGAATATGTGTAGATAGCTCTTATCAGAGTATATGATAGCTTTCACTTGGGCTGACTACAAAGATACTTTATTATACTGATTTGTATTGTTCAGTGAGAAAATTTCTAGGATAAACAGTAGTTAATAAAACATAAAAGCTATTACTGAAATTTATTTGGCAATATAATTGACAGCAAGAAAAAAAAGAAATGTTAAATACAACTCTCATGCTATGGAAGCTATTTAAAGAAAGTTTTTTGTGAAAATGAAGCCTTGCCCCTTTTCTCATTCTTAGATTTCCTGCTCCATATCCAACTGACCAGGATGCCTACAGGTTTTGTCACATTCACAGAAATTCCTGAGGAAAACCACCACCTACCTGACATCTACCATGTCAGTAGTCCAGGAAGGGCAGAAACAATTTGTTTTATGTACGGAACAGGAATTATTTCCCCATATAGACATCCCAAACAAAAGAAACTAAATAATCTGTTATATTTTACATGTACTGGCTGAACTACCCATTTATCCCTGAGCTGGTGGATAGCCTTTCTCTTTTTTATGAGATCAGCCAAGAGAAGGTGTTAACCAGAACAAAAATTATGGGCTGAATCTAAACTTTGATAGAATAAAAACATCACATCACTTGTGCACTGTCACATACACTTATATACACGTGTGTAAATGTAAATTTATAATATATGAGCTTATGTACAGCTTGAAGAGAAGCTGACCCAAGAGAGAGGCCAGTGAACACAGGTGAGGAGGAAGAGGATGGAATAATTGTACAGTGCTCTAAGAAACCAGCTTGTCACGAGCTACACTTGAGTAACAAACAAATTAATAGGGAGAGATATCAAAAGCTTTCTTAATGAAATTATATTAATAGGCATTAATGGATCAGGTCACACACTCTGATTATTACTTTTAATAGCTTCTCTTTATAGCACTCTTCACATTCTAGAGGGCACAGATGGAGGACCAACTTTAGTAAGCACTTTGTTAGCCTTTCTGATTTCATTAACTGTGGATGTTACAGTAACATCTAATCATGAAAAGTAAGATTAAAGATCCTGACACACACAGCACAAAAAACTTACAAACAGTAATTTTTTGTTCCTTCCTAGATAGACTAATAAAATATTTAGAATAATTAGTCTGAAAATAGTAAAGAATTAGAACTGCTAATTGCATATAACTTCAAAAAAAGTCTCTTAATTAATAAACCATACAGTCTTTGACATTACAATTTGTATTCTTCAAGAGAAAAATAAAGCAAAAGTACATAATGTTAAACAACACACAGTTAACAACGCTTTGTTTTGATTATATTGGATCACAATTAATGTTGGCCCTGGAGTTCATCTTTCTCCTTTGATAGCTCCTTACACTGCTCACATAGATTAATCCTTGAAGTACTGGCACCTCTAACGTGTGGTTTTGAACAAGGCACGGCACAGAACTGACAGCAGGGAGGACACAGACATCTCCACTGCCCTTCCTGAACCAGATCCTGCCTGTCCTTCCTGCTGCATTTCATATCTGGGCAATTTGCCACAGCTGAAAAAGGCTGTGACATTGCTGAACATCTCCCTACGAACTGAGGGCATACAGAACTGCAAATGTCATGCAGATTGATTAAGAATGAGGCAAAGCAAACAGAAATCATGTACAGTTTTGAAATAAAAGACCACGAGGAACCCACATTCATTCTCCAGCAGCAGATAAAGCAGAATTATAGCAAACTAGAGTTCTACTGCCTTAATAACTTTGTAGAGTGTTTTTTTCCCAGGGCAAAATTAGAGTTATTTAACATTATATGTGTTTATTTTACAAACAGTCTAAGTCTTTAAAGTGAAGTAAAATTGCAGAGACTGCGTAAACCTTTCAAATTTCAGATTCTGTTTTTAGATCCAAACATGATTGATAGTAACTGTTCATGTTTTACTTTTAACAAAGTCCTCAAGAAAAAAACCCAGAGTCTTAATCTGATCAGAGTACAACTCAGCCCAAAAATTATAATGAAAAAGAGCACTCACACTTAAACAAAAATGTATAGGGCCAGTGATAGATCTTTGTCCACCAATACCCTACCCAGGCAAAATGCCACTCAGATCATTCAAAGGCGTTCATTTATCCATACCTATAATGCTACATAGATGATTGAACAGAGGAAAAGGGAGGAAACACTTACAAGGTCAAAAATACGATTTTGCAGTAGTTAAAAATTAGATTCAAATATGCATTCTTATTTTTTTCGTAGACTTTGAAGCCCATGCTTCTATCAAGGAGCACAAAATAAGTTTGTGTATATTGTGGTTACAGTTTTATCTGCACCTTGTCCATGGCTGCCTAAGAATATTTTGAAAGTTTTCCTAGTTAGGAACTATCACAAGGTGCACTGTTTTGCACATCCTCATTTTCCAGAAAGACACTCAAAATGTAGAGTGTGCAGTTCTCCGTGTGGTCTACAAGGAAATAGATTTTCTACAGCCTGGCAGTAAAAAGGCCTGAGCTCTCCCAAGCAAGCAGTCCAGCAATTAAAAATTGAGCAATAAACTACAATGGAGCAAAAACTAGTTTTATGACAGTTGTTAAACCACTTATATTACTCTTGCAATATTAATAATTGAAACAAAACGAGTAAAACCGATTTTTCTCATTTAATGGTCTCAAAGGAATTAAAATAATGTATTAAGTTCTTTTTAAAGATATCTGATGCTCAGCATTAGAGAGGGATCCTTTTAGTGGTTCTAAGCCTCTTGTTCATCCTTGGTAAATGAATTGTAAAAAAAATACCCCATAACACGAAATCAGGTGAACTGTGAAAGATTAGATTAATACTAGAGGGTGATTCAGTGCCAATAAATGAATGAGGCAGGGGGAAGGGTGGTCTTTTTTTATGTGTGAAACTGTTGTGCTTCTTACCTCCAGAGCTTTCAAACGCTCCAACAGCAATTTTGTTTTTTCTTTTTCCTCCTCAGTGCTGCTGCTTTCACTTCTTGAATCTTCATCTGCCAGTGTGCGAATTTTTTCCATGCCTTCTTTACATCTTCTACTGTCTTCTGACAGCTTTTCCTGCAATGGTTTTTTAAAAATGTCATCACTCACAGGTGCAAATGAAGTTAACTATGCAAATACCTTCAATTCTCTCTTGTATATGAATGAAAAAAAAGGCAGAGCAAGTTGCTAGTGACATGATTAAAGTACTAAATAAGCAGAGTCATGAAGGGTCTGCGACACATGCTCTGCCAATTCTGCAAGTGTATGCACAACTTAACTGCTATACCTACTTCAGATTTTTAAAAATCAGAATTCATCATTTCTTTAACTTCCATTTTCTTCTTAAAATGTTGCACTGAAAACTGAACATACCAGCTTTCAATGGCAGCATTTTACCACTGAGAGATAAAGCAGTTTATTGAGGAAAAGCTAACATATGTTCATGCCTAATGTATTTCACCTTTTTTCATCTAGAGCTAATATTTGAATTATTAAATAATGGGATGAGAATAACGCTACCAAATGAATACTGATTTAAGATCTGCACTAGCAGATCTGGAGAGAATCAGACTGACACCAAAACTTTCAGAAGTGCCCCAGTCGCTTACAAGTCCATCAGCCTGAGCTGTTATCAGCTGCAGCTGCTGAGTGGATTGTGGCTGCTGAGTTTTACAAGAGGACTGTAGAAATGATAGCACTGAAGAGCGAATCCTGCTAACTGTTCATTGTGTGTCCAAGCTCTCTGTTCACACAGAGAGGGAGACAGAGCAGGATAAACATCAAGACTACAGGTGGGCAATGTAAAACATTGCCCAAAACGACAAAGCAAGCATAAGGAGCAAAGGGAGAACTCCACAGATGTAGAGAGTGAAGCATCATCCGAGCACAACACAGCAGGGCCGGGCTCCACCTTGCAAACCACCTTCCCTCATTGTATGAGCAGCTGCAGTGTGACAACCCATGAGCAGGTTGGGAATGTAAAATATGAGGTAAAGCAACATTAAATACTGGGTGTCAAAACAAATCTAGAGAATTCCTTCCATGAACATCTAGTCTTCTTCATGTGCCTTTCCGATTATTCTTATGTACAAAGGCTCATACGTTCATGATCTTTGTTAGTCCATAAGTAAGATGCTTTCCCCACAACTACTACACAATGTGCACTCTAGGCACAAAAGTGTGCATTTTCATAAAGAACTGATCCAACCTGAATAACTGTGCAAATACAACTGTTTGAGAATTAATAGCAAGGCATTATCTTAACTAAATTCCATAAATCTAACTGAATTAAAAATCAGCAGTCTGGATCACATTCACAACAGCGTCTTTTTTAAATATTAACTAGCTTAGAAATTGACTACTACTATGTTAAAACTTTAATCAAGAATTAATTTCACACGATATGGGCTTAATTACTGAACACGTTTACACAAACCATGAAGCAAAGATCTCATTCTGAGCCTCAAAAAATAGATGTCAAAGAGCCATTCCATCAGGTTTCCAACATTAGTGCTACCCTGATCACAAAGGAATCATAAATATAGTACTTTGGCTTTATTTTTTCATGCTTGCTACTCACTGATGCAACAATCAAATATCTGTAAAAGAGCCATTAAACCATTTTTGCTTCAAGTTGCCCTAAGGAGTGCATTGAGATAAAACATTTCAATGAACTCAGGGCAAAGAAATGACAAAGGTATATCTCTTATGCAATTCAAATATAAACTATTATTTTTTAGGAGGGAATGTGACTTGAATCGGATGTGGATACCAATAGAAGAAAACATAAACATATGCACAGGGTCACCTTTACTGCACAAACTCAGGGCAGCAATTTCGAAGAAAAGGTGGAAGGAAGAAGTTGTTATAACATTTCATCACGGAAAGGAAAAGAATGCAACTTCTCACAGAGTAAATCCCAGCCACATAATGAAGTAACCTGTTCATCCTCTAATTCCAAAATCTGATGAACTTTGCTCACTAGTGGCATAATCAGGAGCACACATTCTGTTTTACTCTGCTGTGCACTTGAATCCCCCATGACCTTTACTACTGTTACCCCTGCCTGAGTCTTGAAATACAGCTCACATAGTTCCAAAAGTAGTTTAATTCTGAGTAATAATAAATGAGTTTCAGCATTTCAGCCATGGAAAAAGCGCAGAACAGAGAAAAGCTCTTTTAACCTTAGAAATTGTGCTTAGGGGATGCCATGTGCTGAGGGCACTGCTCCATCATGTTCACCAGTTCCACCTGGGTGATGTGAGGGGGAGTAAGGGTAGAGTGAAAAATCCACACTCCAGAAAGCAAAGAAAACACGCATTTCTAAAGCACCCTTTGTGCTAAAAGTCAAGTCCCTAAAGAGGGAGGACGACAAAGGCTTTTGGAATGACAGAAACCTCGAGTGTGAAAACCTGTTAATATCAAAGGCAGGTGACCGCTGGGGAGGAAGGAAGGGGCAGAGATCCAGAAGAGGAAATGTGGGATGTTGGTCAGAGCTTTGGGGTGAGCACACTGAAGGCAGAAAACAATGGCGTAAAGCAGCCTACTCCTTTTTTCCTTGGAGTCCTACACTCATATTACCTCAAATAAAGACCATCTTTTGCCACCTCTGAACAGTCTCTGCTCATGCCTCACATATTGCAGTCACTGGCAGGCTGTGCTCAAGCTGATAAACAAAATCCTACCCAGGTCTGAAGTCCTGCAATGGCAGAGTAAGTGCTGTCCTGTTGATAAGTGCAGTTTAATTTCTGTGAAAAGGTAACAGATGGAAATGGTGCTCTGGAAAAAAAAGCTCTGGGACTCCCCAGACCAATGAGTTTAAGATACATGCCTATACCATGAGAGGATGCAAACGCAGCAGCCTGTTGAGAATTCTGCAGTAAAGGCTCATCTACTTCTCTAATGCTCTGTGTCAACAAAGAGACAATAAAAATATTAAAAATTCAAATCTTACTGAAACTAGGATTATGCTGCTCACTGTAGACCTGTTCCCACAGAAATAAATGAGACACTTACAACTGAGTCCCACATTGTGTAAGCTCCTCAAGCTGGTTTAAACTGTCATTGGTCTTCTGAAACAAACAGTACTTTGAAAATCCTAAATGACATCCTTCCCTGACCATTATTTCTAGGTACTCAGTTTGCTCCATAAATCAAACAAGCAGTCCACTGATGATGAACCCTTTGATGAAACACTACGGGCCCTGTGGCCAATGGAAAACAAGGGATGGAAACAGTCCCTGCAAGCTCTCCAGGATCAATGAAAATATATAAATCACTAAAGACATTGATCTATGAAGCTGTACAATGCAGCGGCCTGACTGAGACTTATCAGAAAGCTGGACTGCAGGTAGCTGAACTAGGAAATAGTAGTAAAATATTCCCTCTTTCCACTAATAAATAAGGTGAGAACAATAAATAAAGAGAGCAGGAAATCCACCTGAAATGGCAAATGATAATTTACTGGAAATTGTCGAATGTAAAGCCAATTTCTCTTCCACCTCCCTTTCAGAATCCTAAACAAGAAAGTATTTTCACTGTTTATAAACAGGGAGTAACTACAGTGATAGAAAAGATCACATGGAAAATTTCAGAAGATAAGAGAACAAATGGCCTATTTCAGAAATTACCTCTTCCTTCACCCCCAGAAAGGCAAAAGGCTGCTAACCCTAACAGTTAGTCATTGGGATGTCTTTCCTCTAAGAACTGTCACCTTTTCAAGAAAGAGAAGAGTGTCAAAGGGATACTTAGCCAGCTATTTCTTAACCAGAGTTATTTCAGAAATTATCTTACTTTAAAATTTTTATTGGCAGTACCATCAGTTGTCTGTCCTCTGCCCTTTCTTCTTTCTAAGATGCTTTCTAGGAATAACACTGCACACATACACACATGGAAAAAGAAAGGGAAAGGGGAAAAAAAGAGCTCACTTTAAAATGTTTCAATTTGCAGCTATGAAATTTCACACCAAGAAGAGTAAAAATCAGAAGATGCAAAGAAAAATAAGTAGCTGGCAAAAATTATTCTAGAATTTCTTTTTTACAGTGAAAACTATGATTAGGCACTGGACAAGGGGCTATAATAATACAAGATATCATATCTAATACTGATATAACTGGATCTCGGCTTTACAGGACTGATTATAAACAAGCAATCTTTCACAAGCACATGTGACAAAAATCTGATTGAACCAAATAAGAATTAAGAAAATATCAACATCATTGAAATGCTGATTTTCCCAATGAATGTTGGATGACATGAATTGCTTGTCTGGAAAGTGGTAAGTAATAATTAGAGATGACATCTTTGCTTGTAGAAGCTAAAGATCATTTTCATGTGATAAACACAAGTCCTTCAGAGAACTGAAATTTTTCAGATACAGTGCAGTAAGGATCCCCCAGATACAAAAGATCTCTATTTCAATTTTGGGTGTCAGATTGTGATGCCTGAGTGGGATCTTCTTTTCTGAATTCCTTTTAATTCTTCAACTTCAGAAATTTATTAGAGACAAAGGTTTTATAATGGTAACAAATTCAAATTCTTCTGAAAATCATGCCTGCAATTTTCCAAAAACACACTTTAATCACACATTAATCACCCAAGAATAAAATATATGTAGGATATATAATTAAATAGAGCTTATGATTGGTCATAACCAATTATTTGAGGGAAAAAAATCAAAAATATTCACAGTGTAGCTATTAATTTTTCTTAGAGAGAGGCAGTGGTAATAGGCATCCAAGAATCCAGTCTATGTGGAACCCAAGCTATGGTGATAACTCAGCACATCAAAACACTTTGTGTTTTCTGTGGTGTGTCCAGAGCTCCCCCAGGACCTTCTCAGTAAGGTATTTACTGAGTGGTGAGCTTAGATTTCAGTGAGTGAACACGGTGATCTGAGCACACTACACTTCTAACACTCCTTCTAGAATCAAGGCAGACTCTTCCCTCCAAACGTAAACTGCAATTTACAGATCCATACACAGAATTGTTTATGTTTGCACTGCTTTTGGCTGGGGTATTTTTTCTCACAGTAGCTGCCATGTGTTTTGGATTTGTGCTGCAAACAGTGTTGACAACACCAAGATAATTCATTCCTGCTGAGCGGTGCCTACACGGACCCAAGGCCTTTTGTGCTCCTCGCCTCACCAGGGAGGGGCTGGGGGGCACAAGGGGTTGGGAGGGGACACAGCAGGGGCAGCTGACCCCAAGTGACCCAAGGGATGTCCCAGAACATATGGCATCACGCTCAGCCACGCAGGGCAGGAGGTTGGCCGGGCTCCACGGCTCAGGGACTGGCTGGACATCAGTCAGTGGGGAGTGAGCAGCTCACATTTGCATCACTTCTCTTTCTTAGGGTTTGTTTCTCCAGCTTTGTTATATTCCTTTCCATTACAATTTGTTGTTGTTGTTTTTGTTACAATATCTCAATTACTAAACTACTCTTATCTCAACCCACGAGATTTTTCTCACTTTTACCCTCTTGATTCTCTTCTCCCCATCCTGCTGGAGTGGGATGCAGGGCTTTCTTGCCAGCTGCAGTTAAACCACAACAGTGTATCTATAAATTGCGAGAGCTTTTCCTTGCAAGGCCATTCTAGTCTTGATGCATTCTTAGATGATGTCTTTTCAGCGCTGTTTCCTGCAGACCTCCTAGTGTTCAACACTACTCACTGTGAGCAGTATGAAATGAGAATTTCTAGACTGTTGATGAAGATAAAAACTGCAGATGAGGGTTTATTTGTACTTTCATTAAAAAAACCAGCCTCGAGCTATGCACAAATAGCTCAGCCTGACTGCACAAGCTGAAAAAAGGCAGAAATTGCTCCAAGCACTACAGACTTAACATTCCAACAAGGTTAAATTTGTTTTCCAGTGGCACCTTGCTCCTGTTTCTCCCCCACCATGACCTCTTTTTCCTAAATATACCCTTTGAAAATTCACAGTATCTTCAGATAAGCTTTATAACCTACTTCATTTAGCAAAACCTGAGATGTATAAAAGACACGTATGTTAAGTGTGAGCAATGTGAAATGATGAATTCTCAAAGTGTGTCTTGCACAATTCTCAGTACAGGAATAACCACTGATATCACTGTGATTTGAATGTCTTTTCCATATGTAACATTAAAAAAAAATAAATCTTTATTTGCTAATGGGAATCCCATTAAACATGATGACCATGTCTGAAAAAAACCACAAACCAAATTGTAACTATGCAAACAAGTTAGAATATAAAAAAAAAATTCCATGCAACTAAAATTCCATGCAGTCTAAATTATCTCTGAGTATAAGCCTACAAATATGACTTCTGCTTTACCTCGCTTACTTTTATCTATATATTCAGCTGTTTTCTCTTGCTTTCTTTTCTCCCGGTGGAAGGAGAGACTAAAATATAGCTTTGTTTTAGATAACACATCAGTAAGTGTAATAATAATATATTTTTGTTTAGCTAACAGCTTTTGTTCAGAACAAGCTGACCAAAATTGAAGGAAAACAAAGGAATGCAACATATCACAAAAGTTTACAGAAACGTCCCAAATCGTTCATGATTTAACATTATCCCTGTCAGAAAAACATATTAGATTCTTCTTTTTCATCTCTGGATTTCACTTACAAAGTAAGCAGAGCGAGCAGCAACATTCCCTAGATTAAATACATGTGATGGATAAGAGGACCAAGTCCATGCTTTATGTTTCTGATGTGAGCCTCCTTCCACCCACGTATCAATCTAAATGTACTCCACATTATTCTCCACTCAGAACACTCCTCACCAGGACAGGCTATCCTCCCTGCTGAACAGTTCTGCAGCAGCATTAATAAATTTCCCAATGATGCTTTTATTGGCTGTTCCACGCATCAGAAACATATATTTCTTTTGAAAAAGTTCAGATCAGAAAGGAGTGTAAAAGCAGAAAACCTTCAGAGTGCACTTCAGGATGAAGTGTACTCCTCAGATCAGTGAGAGGAGATGGCCAGTTTCTATTCTCTATTCAGCTGTAGCCAATTTCTATTCTCTTAGAAATTAGTTCATTATGGTACCATACTTAAGGTAATAATCTTTCCTTCCAGGAAACCCACACATAGCATTTAAACTTTTGTGAAAGGGTTTGTTGGTTTTAAAGTAACTACACTTAACTCAAGCTACAGTACTAAAATATCTTCCTTTGACTGAAGCAGATATAAGCCAAACTACTCTGAAATTCAAATTCAGTAAATTTTATGTAACACCAATGACGGCAAAAAAAATTACTCAGGATTTAAATTGCTAGAAATAAGTCAATTTTCCTTCCCTAGTATTTTGGAATGAGAGCTATGTATTTACTGACTAGTTCTCGCCAATGGCAAAATTGCGGAAGCTGACCTAAGAAGTTACCTGTGGGATTAGAAAAAAAAAATAAAATTGTATATTATTACATAATCAGGTAATTTTTTTGAAAGTGCCAGTGAACAGTTTCATCTCTCCCAGTCCTGTCAAGAAAACTTTTGAAAGAAGATCAGAATTCATCTTCAGGCAAAAATAAAATGTAGGAACAATCATTCCAGATTAGATCAAAACTTCAGCTTTTCAATTATTTTATTGTAATTCAGATTAACTATCTTAACTTTTCCTGATCAGAAGAGCACTTTCTTTCCAAAATAAATTTAGTGGTGTACTGCTAAGTGTGCTCTTTTGTTAAAATAATTTTCAAAGACAGAATAATTATGAATTCAGCATAATGTCCTTTTTTATTTGCTGCAGAAAATAAGCACAACTTCAGATTCTTTTTCAGCTAAGCAAAATTTTAGATTTTTTTTCAACTTTTGGGTTTTGTTTTTATTTTTTTTGTAGAAGTAGTGAATTAGTTCATTCATTTGGTAAAAGTGAAACATTCATATTTAAGCAATGTATATGGGTGTCTTTTGTGGATTTATTCTGAAAGTTAGAACGAGAAGAAAGATACAGCAAAAGATACAAACACTGCATAGTAGAGGGAAATGTAAATCTAGAATTACACTCAGTATAATACAATGTAGTACCATCAAATCAGACAATCTTCACCTCTTGGTACTGTAGATACATAGAGGATGTGTGATGGATTAAAGTGGTTGTAGAAGGGCACCTGTACACCATGAAAATGTAGATCTATATCTGGGACCTCATCTATCCTTCTGCAAACTCAGTACTTCGAGGATTGGCATTGCATTCTCAAACTAAACCCCTGGTGGGGAGAAAAGATGGTCAGAGTCAGGCAAAAACTGTGGGAGACTGGACACAGTCAAAGACCAGGCAAATATGTGGATAACTCTTGTGTAAACACAGGACATCCTTGTTTTGCTTTCTTTTAATTTTGCTGGAACTTTGTTTTGAGTTGTAGCCAAGGCCAGGCTGGAGCAACCTGGGATAGTGGAAGGTGTCCCTGCCCATGGCAGGGGGCTGCAACAAGATGATCTTTAAGGTCCCTCCCAGCACAAACAATGTTGTGACTCCATGATTTTGGGAAGGAGAGAACAGCTTGTTTTGTGGGAAGCAGGCACACAAATGGCACACTTCACTTACGAGACTTTGCTGTGTCAAACACAACTCCATTGCTGTGCTTCTGTATCACAAACAACCAAGAAGGGAAAACTCCTTGCACATAAGTTCCTTGCAACAAAACCGAAATTTTGAACAGGTCTGAAGAGCACCATCCCCCTCTTTTGGGGGCAGAGAATCCAACCTCAGTTTTTTAAAATATTTATCAGAATCTTTGCATAGTGGTGGAAATCTACAAAAAGCCATAAGGTACTAGCTGTTACTGAGCTAGCCCTGGATTTCTCTGCATGGAGAAGCAGTCCAAGAGCAAATGCTTGTGTCCTTGACAGCTCAGGATTTCCAGTGGATCTCCCAAGAGTGCAGATGGCTCCTCTCTGTCCTTCTCTGTGAGACACAAATCTGCTAATATTTGCCTAGTAATGTACTCCTTAGTAGCTTAGGAGGCTTGGTTCAGGCAGTCCCCCGTGGGCACTTCCACTCCAGAGACAGATGTTTAATTTTAAGGATATATATCCTCTTTCTGCAATAGAAGTTGGCATTAAAAATCCTACATGAATTTTAGCTAGGGAACTCAACTAGTGCCTTTTTTCAATTCATGGCCATGGCCCATCTATAAAATGTTACATATCAATGGCCTGAACAATAAGCTTGTATAATTTTGTGTTAAGATAAAATTATATTGCCAATAGTTACAGTTTTTCTTCTCATGAAAGAGCTGTTGACACCAACGGCTGTGCAAATTAGAAGTGACAGTCACAACAACTGTTCCACAGTTGAGTACAAAAGCTCGCAGACAAAAAATTGGGTTGATCTGGCCAGCAATGCCACCTGAAGCGTGCCTGTATCACTTGTGTATGGTTTTACCTCCCCGACGTGACTGCACCACGTCTGTCCTGAGCTTTAGTCCTCACATTGACAATTCCAGAATCGTAACAAATTGTGAACTTACAACGAATTCTCTTCCTCATCTATTTCAAACACTCTACACTGACATGAAGTCAAAATCAGTTAAAAACCCCTTAAAGCCTTTGAGTAATCTGTAATCAAGTAAGATTCTACTTACAGTATGCAGTACTGTGATCAAACAGGAAAGTTTTTTGATATCCAAACCACAAGAGCAAACTCAGGAAGGAAAGTCTGTGGGGTGCTTGTTTTAATGTCTGGGGTTCAAGAAGTGCACACAATTATTTCTGGGCAATACAGGAACTCTTGGTTTGGCCTTTCATGATCTTAGTTTTAGGTGGTCAACATCTTTTCAAAACACCATAAAGCTCATACGTGCCACAGCCTTTGAGTCAAGTAAACTTTAAAGTAAGAAATACAATGATTCACGGCTATTCAAATAACATGCATTCTTGTCTACATTTATGCGAGCATTCATTATAAGTTCCCTCTATTATTATGAAAAATGATAACAAAGGAGATTTTTATTTACAATCTTCCTTCATAATTCATTTACCCAAAACAAATCACGTAACTCATCTGTAAGTCCAGCAAATTAAAATCCCACATGGCATCTAGCTCTATGGAAAGAGTTAGAATATTTTGCTTTAAGTAAGAATACTTGCAAGACCTAACATAATATTGCAATAATATTGCATTTTAGGCTCCACCTTCTTATTGTTCTTATTCTAACGTTATCACTATACAACATTTGAAGTTCATTAGCAAGAATATTTATTCTGGAGTCAGGCCTATTGGTATTATAATAAGAACTCAATTTCATACAGCCCAGAACAATAATTAGATTTGCAAAAAACAAATATGTAGACAATGTTCAATAGATCAAAAGCATTTATTGTGCAGTTACCTTTTATGACTATCCAGATATTTACTTCAACAAGCTTCACACACCAAAACTAACTCCCCACAGTGTCAGAATATGGGACACATGTTGGAAAATCACACTGGAGATCACCTGATTTGTCCCCATTTGTTATGAAATACAGCGGTTGTGAATCTGCAGTAAAATCCCTTACTCTGCTGCACCAAGTGATGATACAATTTGGATCATATCACAGTAATCACAGAGAAAAAGTCAGATTCAGAATAGCTCTGGAAGGTAGATGAATGTAGAGGACGGGTTTCAGAACAATGTTAGTATTTATACAATCAATAAGGTTTCTCTATGTATATGAATATAAAATTTCATTTATACTTCCTTCACAAATACAGGTTGATAATATGGTTATCATGTTCCCAAAAACCTGAATACATCAGTGCTTTTAAGGAACATTACCTGGGTTTTACATTCAGGTTCTATTCCCATTTGTGAATTACCCTTATAAATATATCAAAAAACTGCCTGAGCACATTTGGAAGAATACAAATGAAACGTCTTTGTTGCAATATGGATGTGCCTTGCTGAATTTGGACACAGCACTTAAATAAGATTCATCACATATTTACCCAGTATGTTTGTCCATGATTTCCACACAGCTGGTTTCAGTAACATGTTAATGATTTATATAACGCTTCATTCATATGTTTTTCAATGTTGAAATGCTTTGTGAACATTTCTTTGCCAAGGAGCTGTTCTGAGGAGCCTTTCAGGTATGAGCTGTGACTGTGCTGGGCGGTCGCTGCCCACAGCCCACCCCACAGCTTCTCCCGTGGGACTGGGTGAGAAGCACACACTGAGTGAAGCCATCCCTGACCTACATAGCCAGGAGCAATCCCAGGGCAGGAATGTGCTGCTCTGCACGTGAATGCAGCCACTCCTCGAAATTCCCAGAAAACAAGCCATTTGTTCTGAAGTTTGTCATAAAAGTGAACAAAAGGAATCTGAGGATGAATGACTCAAAAAGACATTGAGGGGGAAAAAAATCCAAAAACCACAACGTTCACAACACAGCACAAATGTTCTGTGTTTCTGACCTGTTTTACCAGTCACAGACTGGTGTATGATGCAGCAGCCTAACTATTCCTCCAGGAAAGGAAAACCCATTGCTTCTGAGTCAAGGATTAGGAGAGGAAATTCATAAGCAAAGAAGATTGCGTACCGGCAATATGGAAGAAATGAAAATGGCTAAAAACCAAGCTGACTGATATCGTGAGTGAAAAAGTTCCCAGGGACAAGAGAGAACAGGAAGGGAGGGAAGCTGTTATGTGTTAAAATAACCCCAGAGAAACAGGTATATGAGTGTTTTAAGGCCCTGGGACAGAAACAGCTTTGCTCTGTAAGAAAGCAAAGCTCCAGTTTGAGGAATTTGTCCCGACTACCACCCATCAGATTCAAACAAAACCCTCTGTCCAGAAGCAAGGGAACAAAAGGGGTCAGTTTGCTAGGTGGAGGGGGCTGTTTGCTAGAGCTGAAGGAAAATGAAGAACTGTTCTTGCTATCAATACTTGGGCAGAACTGCTTTGCTCTTTTGTTGGTCAGAACATAAACCCAGGCGATATTACAAAAAACACACCATGGTGCCCACTCTCCTGCCTGGATGGAGAAAACAAATGTCTGTATCAGTGTGGCCCAGAAGGAGAAAAACACCAAGACCATATCCTAATTCTCTTTTTAAAAAAAAATTAAGAAATAAATAAAAGAGAGAGAAAAAACTACACAGAAATATACAAGCATCGAAATTGGAATGACTACTTTATCTCCCCTCCAGGAAAGCAGCACACAAAGTCTCAAATTTCAAAGATCACATAGCTCATTTTTTTTCACAGTTTAGTGCCCCCAAAAAAAAAAAGAACTCCCAAACCCTCAGTTCAATGAAACAAAACTGCAGTATTATTTTGCTTTTCTTCTTGAAAGTGCAAAAACAAAACCCAAAGAAGCTGAAACCTAATTGTGGTCCCACCTTCCTGGGGTTTCCACAGTAAAAGAGCACAGGGAAAAGCAGAAAACAAAATCATTCCAGATGTCTGTTATGAACAGACACACAAGCAATCCACCTGGAGGAGAGACTGACATCAAAAAAATCACTGTATGGTTGCAGGGGTGAGCAGGATGTATGGATTTAAACACTCAAATAAGAGAAGGGAACTGAGTTTCAATTTTGCACCCCAAAAAGATAGTGCATAAAATAGAGATGCCTTTGTCACCAGTTTCTAAAAGCACGATGTTCTATTATAACTTCAACAAAAAATTTAATTTGTCCTGAAATTAAATTTTACAGGCTATCATTTTAACAAGAAAATTTGATTATATTGAAGGTTAAAGTAAAAGATTCCTTTCTCTTCAACCCAAGCTTAAAATGAAAATTTAATTACAGTGATAAATACTGCTTAATATACATTTTTGTTTAGCTATATTGCTGTATTTCTGATCCATCAGCTGTAAGAATGGATTAATATAACTAGAACTTTTGAAAAGTGCTTTATCTGACGGATCACTACCTCGTATAGACTTTAATACATTATTTCAGTATTTTATGCTTTATAAGAATGCTTATTATGTTTAAAAAGATACAGCACAGGACTGACTTCATTAAGTGTTTTCTTTAAGAATTCATGTGCCTGATATTTGAGTAACAGAGATGTATCTCACTCCTGTTTCCAGACTCTTAAATTAAAAGGTTTTCCACCACCTCAGGTGCGCTGTTTCCAGAATGCAACAGTCTGTTAGGAAACTGTAAAACCCTTCCTTTTTATAAACAGACCTGGTTCCCTTTGAAAAACCTCTAAAGTCTTTCTCTCCTAAATTCCATCCTCAGACATGCTCTCTCTACCCCAGGTGAGGGTGATAAAATGCACCTGCCACCAGCAGGGATATGAAACTGTGAAGCTCGATATGGATCCCCACACCCAATAAGAACATGAGTGGATAAACTTATCCATCACAATCTGAAGGTCAAGTTGTCAAAATCACCTATGTTTACTAGAGATGCTGGAATATATGATTTAAAATATTAAGTGCTTTAATAAAGGCTTCAAAACTCGTTTCTTTGTCCCCTGTGAACTGAGGAGCAACAATGGCAGATAACACAATGACAATAAAAGTGAAAAACCTTAAACTCTAGTGAGAGAGCACCTGGGAAAATGGAGATGGAACCAAATACCATTTACAAGTATTCATAATTAATAAACAAAGAGAGGAAACAGTGCCAGACACATTAATCTCAGTAGTGTGATTTTTGTTTTAAAGAACTTTCTTATCACAAGAAAACAGGTAATAAGTCACTAATACCTGATATACCTTCATGATATTGACAGTTCCTTCTCCATGCTGGCCTGGGGATCCTTGGCTCTGTAGCAGATTTCTCACTGTCTCCTCCATTCTAGAGAATAGAAATATTTGTAAAGTCAACTGCATGGAAAAAATTTAAGAGTTGCATTCAGTGTTTTTGTTCCTTACGAGAGCCTAATGCATCCATGGCTACCATGAAATTAATATTTAAAGACAATCCTAGCCTTGTAATGTTCTCATGCTCCCTGTTATGAATAACACATTAAGGGCACTCTTTTATCTTTTGAATATGCACAGTAATTAGTTGTATTGTTAAAATCCTACTAGAGCTCTGTTACAAAAACAAAAACCAAATGTGTGCAAAAGACATCACCTTGTTAACAGCGCAAACAACACCATGATAAAATTACTGCCATTTAGGAACAGTCAGAATAAAAACCCCACACCCAGCTGTGCTCTGAGCCAACAGCGAGGTCTGTGCAGCTCAGAGAGGCTGCTATGGCATTACTGGCATTTGCTCGCTGGGTTATGGGTGCAGCCTGTCCCAGTGGATGGTTTATAGGGGCACAGCTGCTGAACACATTCACCCTTCTCTGCCCTTTCTAACAGGTGTAAAAAGCAAGGGCAGGCTCCAATCCGGTACCACCATCTCAGAACAAAGCAATCAACTTCAGCTCTGTCAGTGAAAGGAGGAAGGTGTGCACTTCTATTTTGGAAGGTGTTAATAGACACCGTTAAAAGTCGTCTTTGATCTACTCACATTCATCAAGAATGTTAAACCTGTCCATCATCAAGAATGTTAAACCTGTCCATTACACTAACCCTGCTGAATGGAGGCTGCCCAGAACAAGGAGCTCTGCTCTTTCCCACAATAGGAATAAGGGAAGCCACCTATGTAACACTGGTCCCAGTCAAGGCGGATTGGAAATTAAACCCCTTGGGCTTAGGAGATGTCACCGAGGTGACCACAAATAAAGGGACTGGGAGTAGGGCTGGTTTTGGCTATGGGCAAGAGGAGGAAAAGGATCAAAAGGCACAGGAGCAGTGATGGGCACAACAACAAAACAAATAGTTTTAGCAACAAAAAATGGAGAATGACCATTCCAACCAAAGGTCCTCATGTTTCTCCCCCTCACCATGTCCTACACAGATTCTCACCCCCGCACAGCTTCTCCTTCAGCCATGTTGCAACAGTTCTCCACAGTCTCCCTTTCATATTTTCTGCTCTTTTCCTTTCAACCAGTCTCAGTCCCTTGAAATAGTTGGAAAAACAGCCCAGATGGAATAGAGGCTAGAGCAGGGAAAACTGCTGTGGCCAGGCATAAGGGTGATGCAAAAGCAGGAGAGAGAAAGGAATACCTTAAATCATACTGCCAGATACACTGTATATTAAACAGTGACCTTGAAGAAAGTGCCAGTATTCCTGGGCATATCAGACCAGAGACTGCCTGCTGTTGTTTATTTCCACTGTGTTTAGAGAAACATGACTTTCGTGTAGTATTCTTTCCAAATGAAATTGAGCAGAAGAATTATTCACAGCGTATCTTTTTATATTTGTTTATTTCTAAGGTAACAATTCAACGAGACAGAAAATATTAGCTAACTGCTCTGGCCAAAGGCCAATAGCATTATCTTTTATACGAGCCTCATAGTCTTTCTGTTCTTTCAGTCTTATCAGAATGAATGGCATTGGCTAATTTAGCAATAACGTGATGTTATTCCAGGTTTTCTCCTTTCAAGGCAGCCCACTACGCTACTTTTCAAGAAGCTGACACTGGGTGTTCATTCTACGCAGATGAACACTGACACTCTACTTATTCCTGTGATGTTTTTTTGTCATTGATGTGCAGACTTCTACACTGCCAGAATGCCCACAGAATAGTTTGACCATCTGTTGACCAAATGTGCATAAAACCAAGCCAGCTCTAATCTCTAGTGCAGACAGTGGTGCCGTTTTTCAGTTGCAGATTGGAACCATTTCTGCTCATAGGCTGACCTTAATCAGATGCCTTTTACATGAAAGAACAAATCATTTTGGTTCACACCATAAGTTCCTGTGCAGTTCTCACTGAAAGATTTAATTTCTTAACATGCTCACCATTTCATTTTTAAATTAATGGTGTAATAGGATTCTTAATTATTGTGTTTATCTATGCAAATGGAGTTCCAACTCTAATCCTCCACAACATTCTTCCAAATTAATAAACAAACAAAAATGGGAGAAAGAATAGATCCAACCAGCACTAAAGCAGAGTTTTTCAATTTAGACCTAATAGTATTAATGAAAATAAAGTCTAGTTGCATATTGCTATGTTCACTTAAACCAGCTCAGAAAAATATGAATTCTTAAATTCAATAGGTCCTTTGATGGTATATTTGAAAAAGAAGAGAACACTAGATCCTAACAAACAGGGAGGTGAATTATGCTTCCAGTAAAATTTAATGCAAAGCAGTTTGTAAGCTGCTGCTTCACCACTTCTATCCCAGTTGCCCATTTTTAGGAAGGACCAAATATGGTACAGGAGGATAATTGAGACTTGTGTCTTACAAATGAGAGTTTTTGATGCATGAATGAATGGCACCTTAATTGAAAAGCAATTGTATTATGATCTATAATACTCTCCACAGTATCAGTACATCAGTACATGCCAGAGCAATTTAGTACAAATCCTATTTAAAGAATCCAAAAAGAATGGAGCCTCTATAAATTTAGCTCGGGATCCCATGTTTTGCTCCCCAAACAAGGCCTCCAAAGGGTATGCAAATTCTGGAAATGAAGTAGAAAAATTATGAGCTTTATGAAAAGCTATTTCTATACATTGACCTATATTTTTCCCCCTTCTGGTATCCACAAAAGGTTATCTGCTCTTAGTTTTGATTCTAATATCCCAGCTGGACCCAATCCAACATCCAGCACTTCCTGACTACATTTAGGATAGTTATCCCCACGCGTGTATTCTGCCTTCTTGCTGGACTGATTTGCCAAGGATTCTCTGTATCTTATGTAACTACCAAGCTGTTAAATCTGAAAAATTAGTCTCTAAAGCTCATTACTTCTGAGTCTACATTCTTCAAGCACTGTTTAAGAACATTTATTTTTCCCTTTCTTTTATATTTTATTTACTGTCTATTCATTTGAAGCATCTCTCATAGTGCCATTAAATTTTCTGTTACATGCATTACTTGAATGGAAAATTGTCACTTTCTTAAAACTCAAGTGTTCCTTTCAGCTTCTATCTTTAAAAAAAATCTATTTTTTTTAGGGGAAAAATAAATTAAAACCATGTTCGACACAAGTTCCTTAAGTTTCCTGACAAAATTTCAGTTTAGAGTAGGGGAACAGTCCCAGCCTAAGGATAAATTTCTCAAAGCACAAAAGAGAAGAAGAAATGAGGCATTCAGAAACCAGAATCTGTTCACGGAATATAAGAATTTAACTAACATAAAATATTAATGCTACTGTGGAAAGCATCATCAAGATTCCATCTGGAAGATCTCTACAATTACTATCACCGGTGTTCAGGAGTGGCTCATCCAGAGAACATTCCATGAAGGGATTGCTCCGAAGCTGTTTAGAAGAAATGCCAGTCTGTGCCATAAGAGACCAAACAACTTGCTGAACTTAAGAGACCAAGGGCGTAAGAGGCCAGGTAAGACTTACACAAAAGAATCAGGGGAAAAAAGGAAAATGTGAAAGAAAGTTACATCAACCTAAGGCAAATGATTGACAAAATAAGTTGGAAATGTAGTTGTTAGAAATATAGTTAGGCTGAAATAAGAATGTTTTTAATCATTGGAAAAGTGAGACTCTGAACCAGCCTGCCAGGTAGAGTAACAGGATGAGAAATACAAACAGTTTTAAGCCACAATTGATTCATTTACAAAATTAATTACACACCAGGCTCAAGATCTGAGGACCTGAATTATAATCCACAGGTCTTTGCTGCTATTCCTCCTGAACCGAAATCATTCCTACACTTAAAATACGCAATTTGTCCTGTGCTGTAGAGAAAATACCAGGAAATTAATCCAATTGCAACAGACAGTTATTTATTTCGGCTTTGTTTCTGAGCGTGTTTCTGGGCAAGAGGGTGAGAGGAACCTATGGAAAAGAGTAAACATAATTCCCTGCCCAGGGAGCAGCCTGCAGTGCACAGATGCTCATGTTTCCAAGACTGCAGGAGGAAGTTTCCTCTGTATTTTTGCTGGAGACTTACTTTTAACACTTCTCAATGTGTTTCTGGTAGCTCTGCTGCCTCCCTCTCCTCCTGGCCCTGCTGGTTCAACTCCCAGCAAGTGCCAGAGCAGTTTCAGCCAGGCCAGGCTGGGCAGACCCTGCTGAGGTTGATGCACCAGTACTGGGCAATTAAGTTCCTAAATTTCCTCTCCGTTTCCTCAGGACCACCATAAGCAGGCACGTTCTTTGCACCATCCCGCAGCAACGTCACGGTCAGAAAACCTCTGGCTTTGTGCCTCTCCCAGGTCTGTCATAAATAAACACTGTCTCTAAGCCGTGCTCTGCTCAGCCCTGTCCCACACAGCCCTGTCTGCAGTTCTCCCTCCGAGGGACAGGGAGCACGGAGCTGTTCCAGCGCTGGAAGGTTCATGACAGTTTCAACCTCTTCCCCCTTGACCTACTTCCCTCAAGATTTCCACAGGCTGGCAGCTACCTTTTGCTAGGTGCTATCACCTTCCCTTCTCATCATCCTCAAGCTGATGTACAGTACTTGGTGGTTATTTCAAATGTAAGTCACAAGAATTCCTTCAGCTTGATATGGACTTAGTCTTACAGAGCTGTATCCCAAGGTTGCTACAGAATCTTACTGCAGCAGTTGAGATTTGTATTGCAGCATTTTCTTTCTCATGTCATGCACCATGGGCAGGATTCTTTTTAGTCTTAGGGAAAAATATCAATAACAGATCTTTATCTTCAGCTTAAGCTGTTGTTTCAGTGTAGTTAAAATTCTCAGGTGGTATTTTCTTCCAGCTCTTATCTGTGAAACACTGAAGCTTCCTTTCTCTCTCCTGGGCAGTCTCCAGTTTAAGTCTCTTGACTTCTATTTTTAGTTATAGATCTCCTGGAGATATGGCCAGGCGTTTTAGCTCCTTGAGCTGTCTCAGCCCTCCCTACCACCTGATCACAGATGAAGGAACAGGTTTCTGTGTGCCCACCTGTGAACCAGCTGGTATTTTCACCAGCTGGAATTTGGTTGTCTCTTCGGAGACTGCAATCTGTCTGGCCTTGTGGCAGAATTCTGTGCCTCTGTCCAAGCCTCCCAGCTCTCTCTCCAACCTCATAATCCAACCAAACAAAGAGTTTCTCTCTGACTCAGATCCCAGATAAATCTGTTTTCCTACTTGTTCATAATTTTGAACTTCAGGTTTGGGATTACCTCCATCTCACTTCCCCCACCACTCCGTTCAAAGCTCTGCAATGGATCAGGTTAGACTTTCTCCTTACAGCAAGTTCCTCAAACAACCAAAAGTCTTCAAAGTAAGCAAACACACATACATACCCCCCAGCTCCTGAAGAAATGAAAAAAAAAATTCAGATTTTAGGTAAGGCACCAGGTCTTTTGGAACAGGGCTTTACAAAGTGGCTTTACAAGATGTAACAGAAAAAAAAAAGCTCATAACAGCAGTTCCTGTTGACTGCATCCTTGCAGGAGTGTCCTTCCTTCTACGTGGTTTCAATTAAATTAGTGGCTGTCTGAGCTGCAGGCGCTGCTCACTCCCCTCTGTCTCCGGGGATTCCCATTAGGAACAGACACGGCTGCCTGCTCTCCCCTGATCTGCACACTTGTCACCCGACTGTGCAGCGTCCTGCCAGCCACACCAACAGCCTCAGCACCCTCAGCGAGCCATGGTGCTCCCCAGGATGAAGTGGTCCCCTCTTCCCAGGGCTGTGTCCCAGCCTGCTGTCCACAGTGACCTCCTGAGGAGCCCCTGCAGCCGGCTCTGAGCCCCCGGCTTCAAGGGCAGGGAGCCAGGAGGCAGACACAACCTTCTCCAAAGAATTTAGGTATCGGAAATGAATTTTAAAAAGAGAGAGAAGTGAAAATAAACTTAAAAAAGAACTGACAGATGGGAAATGCTGGGGCTTTAAACCCCAAGGGGTTTTCAGTTCTGTTTAGGATACAGCATTGGTACAAGCCTTATAGCAGTGAGCTGGGTGAAGCCTGCAGAATGCTCAATATCCCCCTTTAATATTTCAGTTGGAAAATAAACTAATAATATCCTTCATAATAGCAGCAGAAAGACGCACATATAATGTATAATTTATTGTTATTCTTTCTGTTCATCAGTACAGGCGTTTATCAATCCAGAAATATCCAGGCAAATCCTCCTCCTGCAGCACCATCACCACCACGGGCCCTGGGCAGTTCAAAACGGCACAAGCCATGCTCTTTCCACGTATTCATACAAACCCCTCTTTCCAAAACACACTCAAACCATACTTGACTTGTTGCCCAAAGCACATCTCTCTGAGGAAGAGGAGCATCTTAAGTATCTCGTGCATGACGAAGCAACGACTGCACCAGTCCAAATTACACAGAACTGAAAGATTGAGCACAACTTCTGCCTCGTTGAACCACTGACCATTGAGAGCAGTGGAAATTTTCAAGGCATCCTTAAAATAACACGAGTATGTGCGTTGAGCACCAGAGAAGTAGGGTAGGATTTTGAAAGACCTCAGCGTTGGCACATCACTGCTCCCACACAAATCTGAATTCTGTTATCACGCAATGGCAAGGCTGACATTTCTCTGAAACTGCTCTAACTACCATCTGAGCCAGGAAATGTTGGAAGTGTTTCCATTGTCTCTCTCAGTCATACAGATTTCACTCATCAAACTTCCATCTACAGCAAAAAGCTTCTGAACTGCAATAGAAATCAGTGGTAATGTTTATTTCGGTGTTGACAGATAGACAAATGCCATATGGACTGCATGGGTGTCTTCCATCACCAGCCCTGTATATCATTTTGTAAGTTACAGGCATGGAGGAACAAAATCCAGTCCAAGATTAAGCCTAGAAAGGATTTTTCAACTGGAAGGACTGTCCCTCCTACAATTCCCCAGTAACATATTTAAGACCTTAGGACAGGAGATATTTTCATTAACTATAAGGGGATAGAACCAGGCACATAGAGAAAGTTAATTATTGTGTCATCTTAAACATATGCTCATAAGTTCAAACTATATTCATGCTGGAGGCACCAGAAATAGTCACAACTAAAAGCTTCAGAAAAAATTACAGGCAACTACACAAACAGACTGCAAATATTTCAAATTATGGTGGGGGTTTACTTTTTTCCTTATTTTCTACATTTTAAACAAATATTTGTTTTTCCATATTTGCAAATGTTAATCTAGATGGAAAGATATGTCTATTGGTTCCTCCAAATATACATATTTAATTCTGCATATCAGCACTCTATTATGGACCAACCATATTTTTTAAAGTCACTTCCAGAAATGTAAAGCAGCTCAAAACTAAAAAGCTCTTGTTCAATTCTGAATCACAGCTACCAAGACCACCCTCACAGAGCTGCATAAATTTCTGTGTTATGTCGCAGTGCTAGTTCTGAATTTAAGGCCTTCGAAAAACTACCAATGGAGTCAAGGGGGCTCTAAATAAAGAAAAAACAACAAAATAAAAACATTGAAGGAACCATTCCTGGTTTGGTACAATAACCTAAATCTCACATCAAAAACCAAATTCACATGACAGTTCCACCCCCTACTCACATTGTACCACCAACTACAAAGGTCCAAAGTCCTGCACACGTAACTACACAAGACCCAAATATGAGAGGAAACCTTCCCACTTTGAACTGCGATCCCCCCCAAAAGGGGCACCTCTGATGTTCACAAAGAACAAGAAACCGTATTGGGCTCCCAACTATGAGATTTACCTTAAAAGTACTTTTAACGACAACAGGCAGACGTAATAAATAGAATTTCTTTTGCATTTTTGTAGTTCAGCCTTTCTAAATTTCAGCTCAAAAAGACTACAGTAAGTAAAGTAAAAAATGGAGATTTTCAAGTCAGCTGTGACTTCCTGAAAGCCTTTAAATATAAGATCAGCAAAGATGGATGAAATATGCAGGAATACTCCAAGTGATGTTTGTGTTACAAATAACGATAAGACTTTAATTCTAAGGGGGATAATGTACTGCCGTAGATATATCTAAATTTTTTTTCTTCTTTCTTCTCAGCAGAGAGCTTCCTTTGGAGCTTCTAATAAACATCGAAAACAGAGGATATGAGACAGCTCTGGGCTGATCAGCTGTGACCGAGTGTCTTCAGGAGCAGGTGATGCCCTGATGTCCCTTCTGCGTGACTGGGACAATCTCACACAACAAATCCCCTGCATTACACTCTCCAAATTACCAATTTATGGGATGACAAATATATAAATAAAATACTTCCAACATGTTTTGCCTCAAAGCAGATCCAAAGTGACTGCCAGGACAGTGAATGCCAAGTTCTTCTCCTGAGCCTAAGTAAGGAATGCCTTCTTCCAGGTGGGTTTCCTGCAGCACCGCCTGGAACAACAGCTTCCTATTCCAGCGGTTCCCAGCTTGAAGGGAGTTTGCAGGACAGATGCAGTAAACAGAAATGTATATCTACTACTAAAGAAACCTCAGATGTGCAAATAATTACTCTAGCCGTGTAATTTTCAGGTGGTTAGAAAACACCCACAAGAACAGGTCATGTCAGAGATGTAGAACAAAAGCTTTGTGGCTTTAGATTTCCAAATCACAGCAGCAGAGCAAAATGGCCTAAACAAGGAATATCTGGTTACAATAATGGTCTCCAAGGGCTTAATTACCTGTATCATTAGGTAGTGGTAGTCTCTCTAAAATTATATTGACAGCTTTTCCACAGCCAAGCAGTTGATAATGAGGCAATAAAAATACATGACAATGCACACAGAAGAGTGCAGCAGAAATGTCATAAACAGCACCATCAGCTTTGATACCAACAAACAAGAGAAGCTACATGAAACTAATTGTGAACTGGTCACAAAAAAACCAAGGACATATTTTGTTACTACTAAATTTTCATGTTCTCCTTTTCTGAATGTGTGCAAGCCTGTCAAAAGCAAAAGAAGATAAGAAAAAGAAGGGGAAAAGAATAATATCAAGTTGCAAATGAAATGCAAGAGGAAAAGAGTAACAGTTACATTAAAAAAAGAAAAAGAAAAAAAGAAAAAGAAAAAGAAAAAGAAAAAGAAAAAGAAAAAGAAAAAGAAAAAGAAAAAGAAAAAGAAAAAGAAAAAGAAAAAGAAAAAGAAAAAGAAAAAGAAAAAGAAAAAGAAAAAGAAAAAGAGAAAAGAAAAAGGCAGGGACACTTTCATGCCTCTATGTCAAGTGTCATAAAGCACTCCACCATCTTTCCAAAGACAGCATGCTGTCACAGCCATTATTGTACAATGTAACAACAAGAGTATACAGCTTCAAAATGCTAAATGTGTCACTACTGACGTCCTTCTCTTTAAATTGGATTATCCTGGAGACAAATGGAATAAATGCAGGGGAACGTTTCTGTATGTAGGATTTGCACTGAAATGTACAGAAATATTTGCTGCATGGATGTACTTCCTCTACTGTCTGCTCCCTTTTTAGGAAAGGAAGGAGAGGGTGGAGAAGAAGAGAACAACACAAGACATGAGGATCAGAAATAAAGACAACATAGCATAAAAGATGTAAGAGAACTTCGAGGACAAGAAAAGAGACATGAAAAATTTAAGAAAGAGATAAAAAGACAAGAAAAATAAAAGTTTAACAGCAACAAAAAGTTAAATTTAAAGAGAAGACAAGCAAAAGGATGTCTAGACATCTCTAAGGTACAAATGTTTAACCATTTGTACTGTATGGGCATTTCTTTTGAGAACTAGACCTATTAGCTGGTTTTCCAACAGGAGATCATTTAAGAAGGGCTTAGAGAAGGGTTTTCCGTCTAACTACAGCCCTAACTGGAGAATCACAACATCACTCCCTCCTCTCCATTTGAGCACTCATTCTTTAATCATTTCTCTTCAGCACAGCACGGGATACATTTTCAAACAGCTCTGCAGGATTTTAGCCACACGGCTCCCATTGTGTTTAATGGGAATCCTGTGGGTACAGCCCTGTATGAAGCTTTCAGAATGCACTCCAGAAATCTCTAAATAATGCACTAGTTGAACATTACTCTGTTTACTTCTCATAGGACATGACTATAATGAAACAAAGGTTAGGTCATTTACAAAAACAGTATTTATTGCAAAGCTCATTAATGTTTCCTACAGGGATTTTTTTTTCCTCTGTAAAAATACTTAGTGTGACTATTTAGGATTTACATTTTCCATAATATCTAAACAAGAGAACAAAATCAACTCAAAGCACATTTGCTTCAGAAAGGAAGATACAGCAGTTAACACATCAGCCTAAGCTTCAAGAAGCCTCTCTTCAAGACTTCCCACTGTCATAGGATACCTCTGCGGCTTTGTTTCAGATTTTTCCTCTGAAAATTAACAGTTTCTATTTCATAACAGCTTTATGATGATTGTAAATAACAGTGAAGCACTAATCAAATATTCATCACACAGAGAAAAAAAGCTCCAATATCAGCTCCCTCTCTCCCTTCAAGAGGAAGGCTGTTTCCATGATGGGGTCTGACATAACTTGAAAGTTTGAGAAATATAAATCTTTGCCATCCATGCTCTACAAAGACAAGACCTTCATTTCTGTGCTTTCACCTTTCACAAGCAGCATTCAGGATAGATCCATGAAGATACTTTNAAATATAAATCTTTGCCATCCATGCTCTACAAAGACAAGACCTTCATTTCTGTGCTTTCACCTTTCACAAGCAGCATTCAGGATAGATCCATGAAGATACTTTAATAACTTTCATGCACCCGAACAGGAGATCATATTCCATCACCCTCTGGAATACAAACCATACTTGGGCACACAGAAAGTTTCAGGGATTTCCACTTCAGGGGACAGATCCTCAGCCTTTTGAACATGCAGTAAGTGGAACAGCATCGCTGCAGAGAAAAGGTTGATACATTCACTAGGCAAAAGTTTAACCAAGGAACAGCAAACAGAGCATATTTAACCCACATTTATAGCTTCAGAAATTAATATTAGATGTAATATAAACATCACTGGTTTACTATAACCTGTCACCTTATCCATGCAATTTGTGCTACCGTGAAAATGTAAGATCACCTTAGAAATAAATACATTTATGTTAAGATACCTGAAAATCTGGCTTAGAAAATGAAATTCTTATGTTGTGAACTAGGCAAGCACTTTTCTCCTAGACTTAGAGCACAGATACTGGATATGGCACTCCACTATGAAAACCTCAAGAAATATCTGTGAAGACATAAAGTTCGGCATTTTGCAAGATTCTGAGTTTATGTCAGTGGAATTCAGAAAAATTAGATGACTCTAGAAACTACTGTGTCTACCAGTTTCAAACAGTACCAGCATGAATTATTGCAAAATTGCCTCAACTCTGAGTACAAGTCATTCCATTGAACTTAACAGTTCATTTCATAGTCAGGGCCTTTGTGACTTAAGAGAACAGACAACTTGTATTTTAGCTAATCTGGCGGAAACAAAGCCTCACAAGCTTGCCTTGCTAAGAAATAATTTAGTGGTTCTCCTGAGGAACTTTTGTTCCCCTGTAAGCAAGAATCAACACAAAGATCCCTTTGAATCCTTAATTAAATATTATAAAAAGTTGAAAGAAAACAATCATTATCTTATAATACACCATTACAATGCTGGAGACTGATTTCTGGAAAACCAATTTAGATATCCATTTCCAGGAGGAGTAAAGGGCAATAACAACAAAAGAAAGTCAGAGTGATAGAGGAAAGACAGGCTGGGGTGGATATGTTGGGAATGAACGTTAAGCACTGTACAGAAGCACCTCACACTGCCAAAGCTTTAAATATTCCATTTGTCTTCAGAAAGGAAGCACAAGTTACCCTCATCATGAGCAAAAACACCACATAGGGCAGGAAATGTTGTGCATGACGGGATTCCCACAATGTGAGAAGAACGTGTGTCAGGTTCTTTCATATCCACAGCTGGGCAGTGGAAAAGCGGAACTCTCAGGCAGTTCTACAAAGCAAAACCTGTGGGCACAGGGGACAGCTCAGACTCCTGCTTGCTCCATTAATTTTAGCTCTCTTTTATGACACAATTATGATAATTCACACAGGTTTCAATGATCTGTAGGTATAAGGAAACAAAGATTTTTTTTACAGATGTGACCTGGAGAGGCCAAGGTGGGCAGGGAGGGCAGGCTGGGCTCTGGCAAACAAAAAACAAACCTCCTTAGGGGTCTGCACCCTGGAAAACACAGATCCTGCCAGCCTGTGTGGCTTTAGACAGATGTCAGCCAACAGGAGGCAGAAGAAAGAATAAAGCAAGAAGGCAAAAATCCTGTCCCCATTAAAAAGTTCATCCAGATCAAACAGTGGTTGTAGAGTGGTTCTGTCTGCTGGTTGCCTTCACAGCAGAGACAATCCTACCTGACACAAATGCAAGCAGTGCCATCTTGCAGAACTTCTAATGCTGGCATTGAGCATAAAATTAAACTAAAATGAAATTGAATTACTTTAGATCACCCACGTTCACTTTATTTTTAAATTAACTGCTATAATAGCAATTTGTAAATTATCCATATTTGTCTGTTTTATTAGTGTGTTCTAAACAGCATTTTTATTCTAAGATTCTTATAAAATAAGGATGCTGACAGTCTTTTTATTAGCACAGTGCTAGCCCAGTATTTTTATACCTTTGTTAAGCTCATTGCTAATGATTCACTTCAAAGTAATTTCAGAATACTACAATAAAGTGTAATAGATTTCCTTAATCTGCATCATCTCAAACTGTAATTCACTGCTGAAGCCACTAAACATATACCATGTTCAGAGAAATTGCCTGCCCTGGAAATGGCATAAACTAAACTTGATAAAAAAATAAACTTACTGTTTGGAAATGTAAAAATTATAAATCCAACAATATTTGGAATTGCTGAAGGAATATGGTAACTCATTTTACACTAAAGGCCACATGCTTCTTCACACAGACTTTTTTGTTTTGATATTTACACTGACGCATCTCCAAATGAAAAACAGTCTCATGGGAAGAAGGGAGACAAATCCTTAACTGGTGGTGTGATCACTTTCACTGTTTGACTCCTAAAACTGTTTGCTAAAGGCAAATCTTTTAGAATTTGAGCAAATACATCTTGATTTTAAGAGATTATATCTACACCTCTTTGAACAAGTAGAAAGCTTCTGGATTTTTAATTCATCTGGGAACAAGTCTTTCAGTCTATCACTGATGAAAAATTAAAGTGAGAGAAAAAAGCTATTGTTAGCTTAAAATGCAAGCAATCAACTCATTTTACTACTGAGTATTATTTATTATTTATCAGAGGCTGCTGTTGTCAAGAGAGTTGTTTCAAGTAGCTGCTTACAAATATTATCAAAACACATACAAACTGGAGGAACTCAAGTGTCAGCATTAAGGGCTGAAAAATGGTTAACAGACCTCAAAGATTGTGTATTAACAGTAATCTGAAGGAAGAATGCACCTCCAGCACAAACATGCCTTTAATAAACAACAGTTTTCAACTGTGAATATAAAAATCCCTTTTTCCTGTATTCTGTAGAATACCTGACAGTATTAAAGCCTTAATGTTGGACAACCAAAAAAAAAAAAAAGACATCCAAAATCATCTGGCGCTTCCTACCCTCTGTGTTTTGTCCTAAAAGCTTTCTCATTTTTGGTAAAAATTAAAGGCACAGGAAAATTGGGTAAGTTTCCTAGAGTCAGTCTGTCAGAAGGGTTCAAACTTCCTTCCAGACTTCAGTGAAAGCAATACTTGGATGGGTTAAAAATTTAGTCGGAACAAAACCCAGCATCCCAGCTTAGCCCTTTATTACCAAACCACACCAAGTATACTCTGCCTCCTATTTTCTTTAATAACGTAAAGGCATTGTTTTACATCTTAGTCCTTTATTTAGACACAATACAAACTCTGTGGTTTGTTTTAAACTTTGCTCTGTAATCCCAATATTTAAAATACAAGCACTGTCTAAACATTTAATTTTTTCTGTGACTTTGGCTTATGAACAAAACATGCAGAACAGACACAAAAATAATAAACAAGAGTTAATTATTTGTACTGTCTCAGTACAGCCACAGATACAATCCCCGTATGAGAGAAATGTACATCACGAATTACTGGGAAGAGAACAAAAAATAAGTTTTCTTCTAAAGTTGGGAGAATTATTTTTACCAACTAAATTTGCAAGTTAGTGTGACAACCTTGACCAAGTCAGATGCAGGTTTATTTACCAAGTTGGTCAAGATTTACCTCAGTCAGAGCAACACGGCAGTCACTGCAGAGAGGGAGGAAAAGCTATGGATGGGCATGAGCTGCACCCCAGATTTAACTGCTGTAAAATTCACAGACCTCTTCTATTTGTCATACTCAGCTTTTCACATCTCTGCCTGAATATTACTCCTGAGAGCTTCTTTTTGGTTGAGACATCCTGAATGCCAAGTTGTTAGCTCTTTAAGGGACATAGTTTAGAGAAGTGATGAAAATCTACCAACTTACAAACTTCAGGAGTGAAAGGAAAACTGGAGCCACGCAGTTGACATAAATCAGAGTGTGTGAGCAAATCCCTACACTTGCAATGCTCAGGAGGAAAGTACCATCTATATTCTCCAGTAAGTTAATACAGAATCACCAACTATGAATGTTTTGGGGAAAAAATAGTATCATCTGCTTCTGAACTGGGCTTTGAAAAATTATAATCAATATAGATCCAAGATAATGAATATTTTATGATGTAATATTGTGCTGGATTAAAAATATGTTTTAAATATATGAAAAAAGAATTCACTATTTAACCATTAAAGAGATATTTCATTTGGCAGTAGAAATGAACAAGTTACCTTCAGAGTCCAAACACACATATGGGAATGCATACATAAAGCCTGTTTTAAAAAGATATTATTACCTACTCTACAAGACAGTCTAGTAATATATAAATGTTAAAGTATTAGAAATGTGCAGATCTGATTTTCAAGAAATATATTCTTAAAATTGCAGACTATTCAAGTTATGGAAGTTGAACTTAAACTTTGCTAAAAGACAGCCAGTTCCAACTGTTAATTATTTTTACAATACCATGAGAAAAAAATTAACAATGTCTATTTTTTCACTCATGTTTACTTCGGGATGAAAAATTTTGCTTGAGGTTTTCAAGCCATGCAGACTGCACAGATTATACTGAATTACAACACTCATGCTTTATTAAAACTCACAAGTATATATACTAATGAATGTCATCTCATATAAAATTTATATATTTCCCCCCACACATTGCATAAAAGTGAGATAAAATGCCACATATATAAACGAATGATAGCTAAAGTTTTATGAACTATAAACACAAGGTCAGTAGTGCCTCACTTCTGCAAGATAAATTTGACATTTGGACAGCACTGTGAATCACAACCAGAATTGCAATGGCCAGGGAATATAAACTGCCTATTAAAAAAAATAAACAAAAAATACAGCAAATCACTCTTGCATGGACTTCTCAAAACACTGTACCACCAGAAGCTAATGCTTCTTTGAGCCATTGCTGTAACTGTACCATCCTCCAAAGAATCATGAAATCCTCCTCTGAGCCAAGGTCTTTCAATACGAGTTTCAGTCCCATTTGTATACAGAAGTTTTATACAGCCTAGTTATATGAATAAGCAAGAATTCCCCCAGTGCTGTCCATTTCTGCCACTGTTGTTTTTTTCAGAAGGTACGTGCGCTCAGCACCATAACGTGACATGCCTTCCTGTGGCAGTGTAAAATAATTCTGCCATCCATTACTGACAGGAAAACATATTCAGAAAATGTACTTTCAATGAAAATACATGCACATTAATATTTGATTTAATTCCACTAGATATATTTAATTATTTTTTAAATTTTTTTTTATGATCATGTCTGCGTGTAGGTCTTTGTATATCATGATGCAACAGGAGTAACAAACAGAGAAAGCCACTAATTAATGTTTTTTAAATAACTGGCTAATTCAGGCTACCTCCTAGAACACAAGTCTTAGCAAAGCTCAGATCAGGTCCTCAACTTTCTTCAATGGGAAAAAGTTTGAAGCTAGAGCTGGACAATTGAATGGGTCCAGTTTGGTGGCATTTGAGCACAGTTAGGAACTGGGGGGTTGTGCTTTTATTTTTTGTTTTTGGAAAGAAGAATCTTTTCACTTTACCTTCGCTACTAAAGAGTTTCATTGTCATTTTGATTGAATGTTATTTACGCCTCTACATGTGCACATTATCAATCTGGCTCCAGGGTTTCCTCCCTGGTGCCCTATTCTTAAATCTCTGTAGAAGCTCAGCCCCTGTGCTACATTTTGTGTAGTGCTTATACTGCCACAGACATGATAGGCAGATTTAATTTACTCAAATCCCAAGCTAGCCCAAATTTTTTCATGAACTTAATATTCAATTAAAGGGAAAAGAATAGCAAAGAAGGAGGAATTCCCATGAATAGAATTTCAAAAATTCTGCTGGACAGTTTTCCTTAAATATTTTGACTGCTTTTCTTTCTACAGTTAAGGAGATGGTATCTCAGAGAATGAGCTCTACTTTTACAAGAACTTATGGCTGCACTTCCCTTTTATCTGATTACTAACTGAGTATATTCACCACGATAAAAAGCAAGACTGGGGATCTTTATGTCATGTTTTTCTAACTTTACAACCAGATAAGGCACGCATATGTTACTTAGGAATGCATAATAAAAATCTATTATTAAACATCAATAACATATTCTCCAGGGGATGCTCTGATGGCCGACTCTGCATTATCCTAAAATTTTACTTTGATTCTCACTTTGTTGATCACTCTATTATTATGGGTCCAGTTTTTATTATGAGTACAAGTTTTCTAAGTTTACACATTCACACCAATTCAATCAACAACTCACACCAGCTTAACAGAAATTTACAGACAGCCTTTTTTATTGCTGACTTGTTTTGTTCCATACATTCCATATTGAACAGAAATATGCTGAACCCATAAAGGAGCACTGCAGAAGTGATCACCAATACAAAAATGCACTAGGAGGGTGATACCTTCTCTTCTCTGTTCAGCTTTCAGTTTTATAAGCAAATATTGATTTATTGAACATTAAGGCAAAAAAAAATTACTGATTTTAAGATCTCACATGCAAGAGGGAAAAACTGCCCAAGTTTTGGTCCATCCCCAGTCTGCAGTCACAGCTTGCTACACAATCTTTGCTAAGCCTAGTGTACACAACCATCCCCAGAAAGGATAAATGGGATCTGGAATTAAGTGGATATTGTCGAAAACTATGATAAAAGATGACATAAGCATTCCAGAAATACTTCCGATATCATTAATTTTTCAAAACTCACAATTAACAGAGACATAACATCTCCAAACTGCAAGGAGCTTTAAAATTACTGAGACCTTTTGTATCTACCTTCCTTGTGGGGAATATAATCGAATAAATTTGGTTGTAATTACATAGGACTCATATTCAATTTAATTCAATTATTTGGAACGTGCACACACTGCAGGACAGCCTCATTAAGATGGCTCAGCAGTTTGTTTTCAAATAGGACCAGTAAGAAAACATTTACAGTGAGCCATCACAAAGGCTGCCCATTCACTCTAATGGTTCAGAATAATCAGTTGTTATGGCCAATTCAAAACACTGCAGAACAGAGAATAAAACTGTTCTGCAGTAGTATGTCAGGAAGATCTGATCTTCCAAACAAGAGAAAGACACTGCTGGAAATGTTTGTTTCCTTTCCTGCCTCCTGCTTGTCATTCCAAACACCATATTAATTTGTGGGGATGCTATCCCCACTGTTTTCCACAAAGAAAACGGACTCCAGGTTCTCTGGATTGCTACAAGAAGCAGAGTATTGCAATAAAGAAGAAAAAGATGTTTTGACCTCAACATCAACAGCAATAGGTTGCCTTTGGTATCCTGCCTATCTGTAATACATTAAACAGCAATGTCTATCTGGCTCAAGCAAGAGTACAATCAAATGCCGCTCACAACAAAATTCTTTACGCATGTTTGCTATATTTTTACTCTTCTCCTCTTCCATGTCTTCCTCTCCCCATCTTAAACACTCTGTTTCTCTCTTTTGGCAATTCCTGTAACATAGGAACAAACTGCTACAGAATAAACAGCGAGTGTTTGTGATGCATTAATGTGATTAAAGGAAAATTTTAAGCACTAAAATAGATTTTTTCTTTTAAACTTGGTATCTGAAGAGGCAAAATATGCTTCTTTTTCCACTACTAGGGATATTTTTGTAACATCACAATCATTATCATATTAAATCTGCTGGTTCGATGACAACAAATGTAACAAGACCTGAGGCATGAACAGGAGCCCATTGTACAAAAGCACGTCTGTGAAGGCAGACACAGCTAAATCTGGGGTTCAGTGCTAGGTCAGTACAGAGCTCTTTCCAGTCCAAGGAAACAATTGAAAAAGAAATCAGCAATGTCTGAAAACCTTGTTTTAAATCCTTATTTCAAGCACAATGTGAGTAAACCCAACTTTCTAATGGGATCCCTCTCTCAGAAGCATCACCAATACTGCCCATGTATTGTGCTTCCCCAAATTAGTCACAACAAACACTTCCCAAAAAATTATTCATATATTCATTAATTTAATTATAAGGAAATTTCACTTAAAAAAAGAACAAAGAAAACAGTTATTTTATTTTCAGATTAATATTCACATAGCAGTAAAACAAGACAATCACAGAATACCGCGCTCTTATTTGTTGGTCACCAGATTTCCCAAATCATCAACATCCCTGTGCTGTAAAACCCAATTCCTAGATGTCAATTTGGCCAGCTCTTGTCTTGAAGTTCTCAGCTCATTTTCCTATCCTCAATTTTCACTTTTTATTAGTTGAGTCATTGGCTGGCAGCCACTACTGAAGCTCTATTTTGCCATTTCCTGCAAAATGCTGGGAGGTCATTTAGCTTCCACAAGAGTGGCTGCCCTGCACAGAAAAGATCCCGAGAGCAGGTGAGGAAACTGTGAGGGTCTGACTGAGTTCAGTGAGACACAACCAGACTCAGGGTGATGCTTCAAGTGATGTAACCTCACTACCAAGGCAAGCATCTTGCAAAAGCAGCAACTTCTGTTTAAAAGAAGAGGAAAGCGATAGGAGTTTATGTCTTTCAAGTTACAAGAACCAAAAAGAAAGTATTTTAGAAGGGCAAATTAGTTACAGCAATTTCTCCACTGCTTATGGGTAGAAATTCAGACATTGCATCTTCCCCAATGACATGGGGAGTTATGACCAGCAGGAACAGACCACAAATTCAAAAAAATGTTCCCAGATCTGCATCATTGCCACACACCAAAATTTTGTAATACTTTTAGAAAGCAACACGCCATAAAGTAGAAACACAACAGCTTTAATTTTGTTCGATGGCTAAGTGTACCCAAGTAACGTTTTTGTGAAGCACTAACACTACCCCAGCAACAAATTGTGAGAAAAGAAGGGGATGTTAAGCAAGTACTTGCCCCAAGAATACTGTAACATACATAGTTAATAAGGTTCAGTGGTTCAGCAGGAATACTTATCTCTTCACTGCACCTATCATCTCTTGTTACTATTCATGTCGTTACTTAGCTGTAGGTCACTCAAATTCATTTTCCCAGGGTAATATTATAACCTTGCAGGTATTTGAAGCAGACATAATAAAACAAAAAGGTTAATTGTGCATTCTGTCAGGACCATGTGGCATCAGGCCATGACCATCAATTGCCTGGTAAATCTTATCTCAGTTTTCTTTGCTATTTAAACTCTCCCTGGGTGAATGATAATTTTTCATTGTCTAAGCTGTCTAAAGGGTAGATTTCAAAATAAAGTTTCAGGTTCTTTTGCTCATACCTTGGTTTAACATTCTAAAACCCTAATTTTGGTAATGCTTTGTATACTCTTACAGTTCACTCATTTCCTAATAATTTAATACTATTTGCTTTTGTATTTTAAATATATTATGAGATTAGTCTTCCTTAGTACATGGCTACAAGTGAATGCATAAACCATCTTAATAGGCCATAATAATATAAATGTAAAAAATTATATTCCCTGCTATCAGCAATGATGACAGAATGACACAATATCAAGATGGCTGGAACACTGTAGCAATTTTTTTACTCTTTTGGTGAAATTCAATTCGCAGAGGAGAAAGTTCAGCCATGCCAAGGACAATTTAGAACTTCATCAGGAAGATCTCTGTGAGTTGGATTCGTAAGTGAGCTTGTGCATCTGAGACAGAGCTGAGTCTGATTTTGGAAGGGAGGAGAGCAGCACTAAAGGCATCAGAGCACCTGCTGTGGTGGGTGCACTTGGAATATAGCTATGACCTCTGCCAAGAACTGAAAGTGCCTTAAATCATGGTCACAACAAGCAGATGGTGTGGGGAGAGAAAGGTGATGTTGACCTTTTGTGCTGCAGCTCTCTAGCTGGAGCATATATTGAGCTACAGGCCACGGCCACTGTGAAGAACGGCATGAAGGGTCTCAAAATTACCAGTTCCAGAAGAGACGTGGGGCAATTTTTATCCACTGACTGCACAGTTACATGGACCCATGCAAAAGAAACTAATTCCAGAAGGACACCAGCTTTAGGGGAAAAGAGAATATTTCCATGAGGAGGCCATTCCTGTGCCAGTGGGGGGACACCCTCCTGAAGGACAGCAGAGCAGCCAGAAACCCTCACCCCAAGCCCTGTGTGGAGACTGCGCCTTCCAATTCTGACTCGGGCATGGCTTTCATTGAGTGCTCAGAAACGAGGATCCCCTACACCATCATTTCTTCTTCCAGCCATTCCAAAGACAGGTTCTAAGCAGGTCACCCGTGGCACTCGTTTACACACACGAGCTTTATGAAGTGACACAGTCTGTCCCTCAGCTCTAGCTGCTTTCTCACTCAGCATGAAGACTTTTCGAATCGCCTTTCAGAAGCACCTTTCTCTGTGTGTAAGTGGGAACTTGAGCACCTACTTTTGGGGTTTTTTGTTCCCTCTGTAGGTATACTTCTATTTCACTTGAAGGTCCTTTACTTTTTTATATTAAATTCCAACTACACAACAGAAAAAGCCCAGAGAAAGTGGAACTAATTCATACCTGTGATCCTTAAAGACAGCAAATGCTTTCTTACTCCATTTAATATGGTACTGCACATGCAGGAGCAGCCAGGTAAAGATATTAATATTATCGCTCTGTTCCAGTAATTAATAGCAACTCCCCTCACAGCTGTGATAAGCTGGGAAACACATTTCATTTCTTGTCCTTTCCTGCTCATGAAACACTATTGGAAGAGAAACAGGTACAGGACTCTCACGGTGACCTTGTATTAGGACTGCAACTCCTTTTGACTGACCCAGAGACAGCATGGAGCCATTATGAGTTTCCAGCAGTAAATGGGATGGGACATCCACTAAAAATTTAGAGAGCATGCAGCTCAATGAGGCATTTCAGTTCTATCACAACACATTATTAATGCCAATTATAGCATGAAAGATGCTAATGTGAGGTTCTTCAGAGACCAAGCGAAAAACACCGATCAATTCTAGAGATAAGGTTTGTCTTAGCTACCAGTTTCCACACCCAATCACAGATTGATCTGTTGAAATTTTTCAACCTGTTTCTTTCCCTGTCACTTTCATAAGGTTCTTAGAGCTGTAAAAATGGAAAACTAGGCACAACCTTCTCTCTCCAGGAGAAGAAATAGCTAATAAATAAGATAAAGACGCAACATTACTATTGTAGATGTATTTTCATATGCAATTTCCATAACATTTCCTTGTCTCCTTTTACTCTTGATGGAACAATGACACAGACATCCATGAGGAGCTTGGAGAGGCATGTGAACAGGCAAGATGGTGGTGCTAAGACACGACTGGCTGGAGAGATATTAATGCAGTTTCATAAAGCAAAAAGACAGTGTGTGTTGAGAGCAAGGCTTATCTATGACAGCAAAAGGCATAAATATCTCTTTAGATGCTGGCAGAGTTTGTGGAAAGAAATACACTTGTCAAGTGCTACATACACATCCCCACAAGATAGGACATGGAATTTCAGGGTATCTTAAGAAAACTGTCATTAGCCCAATACACAAGAAAATCATATAATAAAGTAACAAACACGTTCGGTAGTAAAACCAAGTTAATAAAGTAGAATTTTGTTTTATGTGGTCTATTACTAAAGAGCATCATATGAAATTATGAGTTTACGATTAAAGTTCTCCCAGGAGTGTATTTTTATGCTTTGTTCAGTTTGTTTGTTTTTCAGCATGTAGATGCTGATCATCAGCATGCAACTTAAAGGATGAAGGGGGGGGGAAAAAAAGGAGGATTTTGAAAGGAAAAGGAAAATAAACCTTTTAAGAAACAAATTAGGATATTACTAAAGAACATGCTGAGTGAAAACACATTTGACTGCCATGTGTTCTCTTGTGTTTATTTTGCTTGTGATTTCTGCTGTAAGGGAGCCATCACTTGCAAATCAATCAGATCAGATTTCTGAGATTATAAAGTGTCCCCTTCCAACAAAAGCAAAGGGAAGCTCTCATTAAAAACCAAACAAGACAATAGGGTTTGACTTTCTCACTATATAACTCCATACTCAGTGCTTGCCATGCCATGGAGCAGATCCAATGGCAGAGGCACTGGGCCTGGGCTACCCTGAGCAAATTCAGGTTACTGGAAGGGATCTCACTTCAATACCTTGGTATCATAAGGAATATGAGATGAAAAAGCTGCTGAAAACCATTTAAATGGCCACTAAGATTTAAGTAATAGAAATTTTAGTAATTTTAATTATACCAGCCAAGAAGAACTTGCCCAAGACAAATATGCAGCTCTGCTGAAATCAGTGGGAGCTTTTTCACAATAGAAAAAAAAATGAAGATTATCAGATATTTAGTACTGATATCAGGCTCACATGCAAAATCACAAGAATCATTTCAGATACGATTTTCTTGTTGCAATCTTGCATGGATCTTGTATGGCAAAGCTTTTGCTTAGGAACTCCTAACAAAATGACAGTGGGCAGCAAATTAAACACTAACCGTGAATTAACATAATTTACTCCACCATCAGCTGCCACATTCATCCTCAGCTGGAAGACGTCTCCTTTCCTTGCTTGCAACTTCCTCTCTTCAGCAATAGCCACAGGGACTGTTACAATCTATATTCACATATGTCTTTCAGCACAAAGACAGGATCCTGAAGGATTATGAAAGGTTGGTTTATGTGCATGTTAATGTATGCCTATGAATTATGTAAGTGCAAAGTGAGCCAAAAAATACATCAGAGTATCTACCTACCTCTACTCACATCATATCTAACAGTGTGGCTTCACAGGAGAAAGGTGACAGGCACAATTCGCACATTTTAGGTTTTGACTACTCAAGTAGTTTCACAATTTTTCGCTTCTATGTCTGTTGGCAAAAAAGGTCTGTCCTCCACAACACGGGGATTTTCGATCTAGATTAATTACTTATCAGCTCCATAAAAGCAAAACTTCAAGAAAAAAGCTCCCAGTGGAATGTGAGATGGCAGTATTTTCTCTTTCAGGCTAAGAATCTTGGTTTATTTTCTCCACTGGTGCTGTAATTCTATCATTCAATTCCTTTATCAACAAATACCTTCCCTGTGTGTTTCTTCTTGGAAGCTATAAATGAAACGAATCCCATTTTTCATCTCACATGGTTTCAGTAACAGGTACAGGCATGTATCTGTCTTGGGACAAGTTGATAATCCTCCACAAAATCTGAGTCTGTTAGGACTGCCCATCTATAGTGCACTAATCTTCAAAGTCTAGAATCACAGGTAGAATATTTCACTCCAGGACTGCAACAAAGACTTCTTCTAACCTTCACTACAATGGTAGGAAATTTGATAACAAACTTTATAGCAGTTACATAAAATATTTTTATTTTTTTTTCACCTGTAAGTGGAAGTTGGGAATTATATGCAAATAATGTGTTGTCATCCTTTTTATTTTTTCTCATATGCATATTTCAGCAATTACAAGTTACAGGTGTCATATACTCAGGCATGGAAAAAAAATGTGACATTTCACATTTGCTTTTGGTTTGTGGGTTTTACGCTTTCAATTAAAATAGTTCTCTAGAGACGTCTCTAGACGCTATGCCTTTTAGAGTCATAGAAGCAGATTTCCTGAATAACTGGGAAAGATTCTGTATGACTAATTGGATAAATTTGGATTTCCTCTATATAGACTCCTCATTTTTGGAGCAGAAAACCATCAGTTGTGTTTTGACAGAGGCTTATGGTCAATGAAGTATCTCCTGAGCACAGCGCTGCAGTATGCAATGCTTAAACACCAGATTTTATACATGGTAGCTTCCCTGCAAGAATGAAAGACATCCATGATATTTTAAGCACATGAAAATTCATCATTGAGAGAATTAGGTTTAAAAATGAGTACCTTTTATGCAGGCTTAAATAATGATTGAGATGACAGACTGCAAAAAACTGAAATGCAAACGTAAAACACCAAAACCCAGAAAATTCATAAAATAGCCTTAGAATGGTGCTATCAAAAACTGTCCTATTTATACATCCTTGAGTTGTAAATACAGATAAGTTCTTTTAAGTCTGACATGTGAAAGCTTAACACATGAGAGCTCAAACTGAAGAAAACAAGCCTCCATAGTGATTCCTGTCAGAAACCATTAACTTCACCTGCCAAAAAAAGACACTGTTGTTGCTGAAACAATCCCCAGGAATACAGTTCACCAGCTATAAAGAAGGCTGCACACTTAGCACAGAATTTCTCTGTTAGGATTTTAGGCAGTGCTGAGACACACAGAAATGCCTATAGATAAATTTTCCCATTTTACTGCTGCATTACACTGAGTGGGTGGAACATACCCATGTAAGCAGCACTGTTAGAGCTGCTCTGTGACCAAAATTGCCTTTAGTATGAAATTAACTGCAGAAGTTGAACTTGAAAGGACTGATGGGGAAGAATATAATTCCTGAAGTTAAACATTTTATTATATATTTGCACATCAAAACCCGCCTAACAAAAGGAAAAAAATCCAGCTGTAAAGAGCCTGTAGTCTAAACAAACTTCTCACCATCTCACCTCAACTATTTTTCCACAGGATAACATGCAAATAAAAGATGTAAAATTTTTTCAATATCCCTAGATATTCTATATGACCAAATATATTTTTTTGTTGGTTTTTTTGGGTTTTTTTCTAATTTTTATCAATAGAATCATCTCAGAAAGGTGCTTAACCTAACCTACCAAGACAAAGACAGGGAATACCCCAAACCTCTGCATCAATCTTGTCTCCCAGGGTACTGGCAGCAGACTGAAAGGAGGATAAAGAGACAGTGTTCACAAAAATGTGTGGAAAACATTCCTGGTGTCATCATCAGGAAAATACATACATCTACAGGTAGATAGATAGACAGACAGACAGATAGACGGATAGATGGATGTATTCAGCTAGCTAATGTAACCAGAGAAAAAATCTGTAGTTCATGGCTCATTGCAATCAAGCTGATCTATACAAAACAAGCAGTCTACAAAACATAAGATTGGCCTAAAAATTAATTACACCCAGCAGGAAGAACTTGATTCATCCAGATAAGTTACTAAAATGCCCGCAGGGGGTAGATGTAATCTTTCCTTAGAAATGGAATAAAGATACGATTCCAAGTGTCATGCTTTGAACATATAATCAATACTCCCATTACCAAAATTTCCACTGTGAACGCCCCTAAAACGGTATCAGCCAGTGTAATTTTGAAATCTGAAAGAGCTGACAGGAGGAAAAACTACTGTTACACATGACAAAGGCACTCAGTTAACCTCAATGGATAGAACTAACTCCATTGCAGCATGCACACATTTTCCAGCCATTTATTAGGAGTTGCACGCTGAAGCTCCAACAGATGTAGCAAGGTAATGCCACCTGCAGATGAGAACACTTATACTTCATGGATATGATGTTCTACAATAAAAGATGCCCACAAGGAGTCTTCAAAGATGTTCAAGCAACTGTTTTTACCACATCAACGCACAACAAATTTGATTATCAAACTGACAACACACAATCCACCATTTTAAAATCTTACTTTTTTTTTTATATTCAGCTACTCTTATCTTTTTCATGAGGCATTGATCCAAAAGATGCTAGAGAATCCAAATAAGTAAAATTATAATGATGATTTCATATCTGATCCTGATTATAGTTTCAATTAATATTACAGTTTAAAACTTCCAGTATATTGGGGCTAGAAATCTAAGCTGCTTGAAAAATACATAAGTTACAAAGCAACAGATTTTCTGTTTCTTACAAATACAGCACTGCACTGTATCAAGAACTTCTCATTTTCTAGCAATCCTTCCATGCATTTTACAAACCTGTGCACTGTCTTTTCCTAGACACTGAGGGTCTTTCTTGATATCAAAGCTTTAAAACTCCGGGACTTAACTGCATAAAAAGAATCCTGCAATTCTATTCTATTCCTGTGATGACTAAACTGAGCAACTTCAGACAGTGGAAGCAAAAAATGAAAGAAGAAAGAAGACAAAAGATGCCTAATACTAGGTTTATGAGGAAGGTTTACTTCCAACTGTTTACAGCTATGCTCTTTTATCTTTGTTCTAAATGCTAGTCCTTAAAAGAGTAATATGTAATTGAGCACCAAAAAACTCCAAAACATGTAAATGAAACTGTAAGAGCAAAAACATATTATTAAAATTATAAATAGGATGGATGCTTAATGGCAACTGCAAATCTGTCTCTAAAGAAGGCAAACCTGCTAAAGATCCACTCTGAGGTGCACATGAGACAGAGCTGGTCCATGTGCAGTCAGCTGTCAGAAGTCATGACAGGTTTTCAAATAATGGGAATTTAAAAGTTTGAACTAAAATGGAGAGGAAGGAGAGGACAGATGACTAAAATTTGGATATTAGTTTTTAAGTCAACAATAGCATTATCACAACTTGCAATCTGACAACATTAAGAAAGCTGTCAGAACACTTTTGCTGCAATAGAACTAGCCCATGATAAATCTATGAAACTATTATAATAAAAGTATCTAAATCATGGGTAAATTAAATTTGTGGCTTGCATAAATCACACATTGCTACATATCATTGTTATACGCTTTCCATGGCATGAAAAATGATGAGATATCACATAAAACACTGAAAGAAGGAACAGTTCTTCTGACCAACATTCCAAATTCTCCAATAGGGGTGTAAAGACCTCTTAAAATTGATTGCACACAAGTGCGACCTCTAACTATCACTATATAATCAGCTTTATGAATTTTACTGTACCATTCATCTAAAATCCTCTCAGACTTCACACAATCAATAAGAAAAGTTTCTCCAGAAAGATGCAATACCTGCAAACAGCCTCTCTTAGCATGAAATTAAAGTCAGGCTCCAGTGAATAGGCTCTGCCGGGGACACTCCTCTCGTGCACGTTCCAGGACATTGCCAGTTCCTTTTTCTGACTTGGACAAACGACTTCTCACAAAGGGCTACTCAGGAACTGAGCTGCTTTTTAAAAAAGCATTAACGTGGCCCCACACCGAGCAGAGACTCTTCTGCATGAAGCCTTCATTACTCATACATTTCAAATCTGTTGCACAGCACACGGGACACCAGAAGCACTCATTCTGTCTGGTGCTCTGTTCCAAAGTCTGAAGAGCTCCCATTCCCACTTGCTGCCTGGGAAAACAGGCTTTTTCTTCACCACATGTTAGCCAGTGTCTGACCTACATCAGGAAGAAGAATGAATCTTCTGCTAATCCACATCCTAATAGCCAGACTTTCTTAAACCCCAAACAGGAAAGCCAGGCTTGTGACAAGAAAAGCGTTATTCCTGCCCCAACCCTTCATTAATATTCCGGTTCTTCAACTTCTTTTTCATATACTTTTTTCTCTTTGCAAAAATGTATCGGAGCAAATTAATGACATCTATAATAATCTACTGTGTTCAGAAATTACAAAGATATGATCTGCCATTACTCTGTTTATCTGAAAGTGAGGTATCTCTCTTGTAGTATTTAATACAATAAACCTTTTAAATCAGCTTTAACAGAACTCAATCAGAATGTGCCTGCAGTGAGTAATATTCTGTACAGAACCTGCAACTTGTTTATTGAAATAACATAATCTATGCCACGTTGAACTTTGAAACCCAAAATTATACAGCGGATTGATTTTCGCCCCCCCCCTTTCCAAAGGTTCTTAATCTGATTTGGGAGCCTGGAGACTTAGACCAGGTAAGCAGAGCTCATCTTCTCAATTAGTGAGAAGACTGGTCCTGACTGAAAACTTCACTACATGGACAAGCACCTTTGGAAATGCATGCCAGGTATTTTTCAGTTTAGGGTTTTTAGAAAATGTATTTGTAAAAGGTCTTGTGTAATCAGTAGCATACTGGTGGTTAAACGATGTAGCTTGGAAATTCAGAGAGAAAAACATTTTCCTGACATCCAACACTGTTCTCTCACATTTATCCCATTTTTAATCTTCTTCAGTATTTTTAAAAATTAATTTGATGTTGCTTAATAGGCTTGATCACCTGCTACTTCCCTTTGTTTTTCAGGCAAGCATTCAATGCCTGATGGAGAATTCAATCCTATTACACATCTTATGAAGTTCATCAGAGCCAAGACTGGGATCTTTTGTTTCAGGTGTGACACTGCTTTACCAAAAAAAATAAATTATTTACTTTGCAAAACACTATGAGTTCTACAGATGAGAAATCTCACGTATAAAAATTTACATATATATATATATGACAAACAAATTTGTTTTTCCTTTCCTAGTATTTTTTCTGCTGCCTCCACAGGACACATAAAGATGGGGACTGAAATCTCCATCTCAGAAATTGGGTTATTTGGTTCTCAGCTCCCCAAGCTACACTAGCCAGGGACACCTCCTGCATCTCAAACCCATGCAAGGGAGGCCCATGGTGAACACTCTAAGGAAATCAAGACTTTCCCTCTTAACCCTTCACTCCATTCATAAAAAAAGGTGACAAAATGAAGCCTTCTCCTCTGCCAGCCCCCCTCAAAAATAAACACAGACTTTTATCAGGTAGCCTGCTTATGAAGTTATTTTCTTAAAGGAGAGGAGACCTAGCTGTAGGACCCCTTTCTACCCACATCCCAGTGGGGAATTCAGTTTTGTAGTAAAACTCCTGAGGGAGCACTTGCGTCCCTGTTCTGAACACCTCAAATCCTAAAGAACCATCATAAAACCTAAGATTTTGTAAGAAATGTTTAGCCTCACTTTGTTTTCAAATATGTTTTTAAAAATAACATTTAAAATTCTTGACAAGAAGCATTCCAGTGTTTTCCTCCTCCCTGAGCACAATTTACCTGAATTTACCATTCTTGATTCTGGAAAGGGAGACAAGATATACAAGGAGTTGTCCCTTTTCCTGCTCAATTCCCTCAGCTCCAGCTGCTGTGGATCTTTTTAAATGGGGGTTAGTTGGCTGGGTCAGAGCAAAGGCACACACCTTCTGTGCTGCAGTCCCTGTCTCAGATCCCATTTCGTAACAAAACTGCACAATTTGATTAATCACACCAGATTCAGGTGGGCAGTGGTCTTTTGTTACTCACTCATTAAGAACACAACACCAAAGCACATGCTGGATTGTTCCAGAGGTTCACAAGGCAGATTTTTTAATAAGCATACATGTACAACTATTTTGAAAAACATCAGGTCTCATGACCTGCTACTGAGTGTGGGGTTAGAAATAATGGGGTCACCAGCCACTTGAAACATTTTTATGGCTTCCATTAAATGCAATCTGTCTGTGAAAGACTTGACATCTGTTTAGAGTTCATTTGTGTCTTTTCATTTTGTACGTGTATCATTTTTTCACCTGCTAGATGGAGCAGATTTTCAGTCACCAAGGTTTTCTTTCAGTGTTTTAACACTTCCCATCCTATTTCTTAATGCCATATATAATTTCACAGCAATACTAGTTAGTGAATTGCTCAAAATTTCTGTTTGCTTAGCTGTGAAACGTCACTATTTTCATTTAGAAGGCAACAGAGGAAACAAATCCCAAGAGATTTTGAATCATTTTCATAATCTTCTTTTTAAAGCCAACTGATTTAGACACAGAAAAACAAAGGGTCAAACATGTTTACACAAATGTTTCTTCAGGCCAGAAACAGAAAATTTCAAGCTACGTATACTCTGAATTTTCAGATCATATTGTTTATTAGACTTGCACCAGCTTCTGTAACATGGGCACGACCAATCCTTACAAATCTTCTCTATTTCCACAGACCAGGAAGGCAATGAGGCCTGTTACTACCACTTACTAAATTAACGTATTTTTCAAATGTAGATTTTAAATTTCAGAAAGTGCAACTATTTCTCCTTGAAAGCACTGCTTGTCTTCCTAACACACTTTGTTGAATGCCATTTCTGCAGGATATGCATCCTCCTCATCAAAAGCAGGGCCGCAGCTGCAAAAACCCATGACCTGGTGTGGATCCTGACCAACAGCCCTGCCCTGAGGAGCTCCCTGCATGGCAATCCCGGGAATATTCCTGGGGGAGCAGGCAGGCTTGGAGAATACACAGATGCAGACATTAGTTCTGGTTACTCACTGAACACTTACCACCCCAATCTGGACTCGCCCTTAAATATTCTGGTGGGAGAAGGAGTGTTGTTTTTCTTTTTAATTTATCTCTGTAGCTTCACAGGCTATTAGTATAGTAATTTTCTCTTTTTCTCGGAAAATCATAACAAAGCAGGTAAATCAAGCTCTCAGAATGCCTGAAATGTACTCTTGTGTATTACCTGCATTACTGTTACTGGTATGTACACACAACACACAACAGCAGATGCATTGGGAGGTTTAATTTTAAAGTTTAAATACAAAACATTAAGAAAAAAAAAGATAATACCTTTTTTTTTTTTAATTTAATCCCAATGCATTTAAGAAATTGAGAGCAATATCATTTACAGAACAACCAGCAATGTTTTGGGTTTGTCTGTGTAGCAAAAATAAACAGAACTAGCACAAGAATTGGCTGGCACTCTTTAAACGTTAAAATAATCTCAATACCGCAGACACAATTTTCTGTTAGAATTACATAAGAACATACAGACACTAAACAAGATACTTAAAATAAAATATATTCTTATCTACTATATTCATGGGATAAAAAAATACTGGCCCACTTCAACTTAAGCATCAGAATGAAATCACATCCTCAAAGGAATTAGTCAAACAGTCCTAATCCTTCATCTTCTAAATCCAGCGCTACCTCTCAGACTTTATATTGTTTAATCTGAACAGTGAAGAGGACCATCATCTAGCTCTCTGAACAACATGATGATTAACCCTTCAAAACGAGAGCTAAGGCACAGACTGCAGGTTCAAGGTGCTTAGGATTCCAACACCACATCAGTACATTTAACTAGAAATGTGCCTAATCACGCCAGCTTTGCCAAACAGCAGATACTCAGCAAATATCAGCCTCTGAGGAATGCAAGAATTACAAAACTGGTCATTCAGAACCTCTGCTGGGTGTTAGACAGTCTGTATTGGTAAAATGAAACTGATAAAAGAGCAAACATGCATAACCTGAGCAGTATTTGTACGCACTACAAATAAGAGCAGCTCAGTACTGAATGTGTGCAACAGCAACAGCTGGACAGAACAAATATTCCACAGTGGGCACGGTGACATCAGGGAAGGGTTCTGTGCCATGATTGTTCATGGCAAGGTAGGGCATGGAGCCTCGGCCTAATTTTTGACATAAAACTTATGGGCAACAAATGCCTATCAAATAAGTAGAGGAAGTAAAAAAAATAGAGAAAGTGAATTAAATTACCTGGTTATACTATGAATTACAAATTATTCTCCACTGCAGGCATGTTGGTTTGCATATATAACTAGATTAATATCCATATTAAAATGCCAGATTATTGTAAACAAAGACTGTATCTTTTAGATTTAAGACACTATTAACTACTCAATAAACTTCATAAATAGGAGAAGAGGGTTTTGAAGAACCTAGACAAAATAATGAAGCAATAAGTTTTTCTCATTGCATTATATTCCATTTCATTAGGACTTCATCAATGCCAATAGTGCTCCATACCATGTGCCAACCTAATGATAAAAGGTTATTTCAAATTTTCATATACTCCAGATGGCAATGATTCAGAAAGAATCTCACTCTTTATTTCAGCAGGATTAGGAAACCTCTTACGACAGCCTCAATTGACATTTCTCATCCTGCCAGCACTACAATGGATCCTGATGCCTGTGTTTCACATTGCAGTTGCCAGTATAATTGTCCTATTACACACTGGTTGAGAATACACAGAGCACTGCAATAAACACTAAATATGTCACAAAATATGCAGCACAGGGCTCACAGTGAAATGCAGGCAAGTCTAGAATAGGAAAATATTGTTCATTATTATGCACTGCTATAAATTTCAGCTGAATGAAACCCAGAATATTTAAAATATTTTTACAAGGACCCTCATTAAAGTACAAAACTAGTGACACCAGTGACCCATTATTCTCCCCTTTATACACTAAAATTGTCAACAAATATTTCAGAAACAAATCCAAACGGCATCTTTGAAGCTCAGTATTTTTTTAACAATCTACAGTAAATTCACACCAATGTAAGAGACCCTCCCACTATTCACTACTGTATAGGCTGAGACAAAATGAGCTCTTTTCTCAGGGAAGGGCTGAGACCATGATGTAAGAACAGAATTTGGCAGATGTTTGCCTTTTAAGGAAGACCTTGGCAACTGGATTGTTTTGTGTTTTTTCTCTGCACGGTTTGAGAATAAAAGCATAGCAGCAGCAGCAATGTGCAGAACTTGAGAAAAGGAAGAAAGGCTTTAACAGAATTGATAATCTCAGCTACACCTGCACTCAACAAACCAATGGGAGGGGTCTCCACTGCAGACCACTTTTAACACAGACTCACTTTGATATGCTGTAATTGTGACTGTAATTAAATCAGTCCAGTCCCTGGCTTTTTAATCTGCTGACTGCCTTGCTCTGCCTTACCTGCCTTTCACAAAGCAATAGAGTTGGTCAGAATTTTCTGTTTCCTTACTGATTTTTCAAGTAAAAAGTAATATACACAAGGCTTATTGTTACTTGCTCATCACCCATACATGACCGATAAAGGATCAGCTTTCTCATGGTTAGAAGATACAAACTGTGAGGAATCTGCCAGATGAAGACAAACAGAACACAGCAATAAAACCACAATCAACTCAGTGCCTACCAAAGGGCTTTAGGATGAAGGATGAAAGCTACAGCTAAAGACAGAAAAACGTTCCTTCGGATCAGGTAAGGCAGTGTCTCAAGCCATGCCACACTCATTCAAACAGACTGCAGTTTGTGAACACTGACAAGGGTACAACAACCTAATAGTCTAATCTGTATTCCTAGAGAATGAAAACTCAGTTCAAGCCACAAAATTGGCTTGGATTTTCAGTTCAGTCACAATGTACAGCAGGATGTGGTTTTTTGCTATGTACTGGCATGGAAACATGGACAATTAAATCCCAGAAATATAGAAGAACAAAAAGGAGGACTAAAAACACTTGCAGAAAAATGTATGTCAAGCTCTAAAATGCAGCCCAACCTCCTGTGCCAAAACAAGACTACAGAAACCTCTGTTCCTTGCAGTGTTAAGCCTCATGATCTCACATCTCCTCCTAACCACTTTTCTCATGACAAATGCAGCTTTTCCTTGGCATGCCAGTTCTTCCTTCCTATCTGGAGTGGTGGTGAAAACCAAGAAGAGTAAAATCCCTTATCTTCCTAGAAAGCAATTGAACTGGGATTCAGTTATCATGAAACAGAATGATGCAATAGAAAAAGCTTCTCCAAGGTAAAATGTAAACTAAGAGTGTGGATCAAGAACCTAAAAGACTAAAAGCGATCTCTACGATGTGGCTTGTTCAGAACAGGATTTGTAATTTTTCCGCATCCTTTTGCAGCATAACCTTAATTATCTAGTTGTCACAAGAGGAGCTCATTGTTTCATGCAATACAATATTCTACTGACACGCTTTGGAAAATGTTTTCAGGATAACCTATCTGTAGTTATTATACTGCATGCTTAGAAGATGGATGTTTTCTGAAATACATATTTAATTAATGCTATTTAATATACAGTTTGACTGAAGGGTAGTAGTGCCCAATTCGTAAAATTTGAGATTATTGGGCAGGCACTACATATGGAATTAAAACCACATTAAACTGAAACAATCATTCAAATCAATCTGCATTTACTTACAGTATCTGCAAACTGAAGCATACATTATGACCAAAGATAATCACATTAAGATTTTTGGCAATGCTCTACAATAAAAGCTATCTAAAATGGAAGACAGTAATTGTTACTAAATTGTAACAGAATCCCTGTAGAGTTAGGAGTTATAACAATATTAGTCATCTGAGTTCAGGATGATTAATGATACTGCAAAAAAA
>VZTX01019304.1:415828-473336 GCA_013400915.1 Pardalotus punctatus | reverse complement strand
AAAAAAAAAAAAAAAAAAAAGATTGTGGCAATTAACCCTTTACATGCAAAGCCCATGGTAATTACTGAGGTCCCTTCCTGCCATAAGCCAGACATACCTGACTTTTATTGTTGCATTTTTAGTGCAGTTACCTGCCACCTTTCAGGAGCTGGTGAGGATCTGCTCCACCAATTTTCCTTATTTATTTGATCAGTTTGAATCATGTCAGATGACTTAAAACTGTTCCATTTGTCCCTCAATGTTTCCTTCTTAAGAAGAGAAATGTCTGCTCCTTTCCAAGGGACATTCCCTCTGCTAAGCCTAGATCTAAGCCTGGGGAGAGTCAGAAGAAAAACCTCACAGTTGTCCTTGCTGATATTGAGGGACTAAAACCAAGCATCTTTTCCATCGTAAATCCCATTTTTTCCTCTACATGACATATATCAAGAAAATGAAGAAGCAGCATCCATGCAGCAGAAACAAACTTCTTAGCCATCCAGGAAATAAATTCCTGAGGTCGGACCTGCAGACTATGAAAATGTAGGACCAGAGTAAGGCATGAATAATTAGAAGAACTAGGTTTATAAGCCAATACAAGGAGAAAAAATTCCATCCTGTTCTCTTAATGTTTATCATATACCCTGAGGAGCAAAACTCCACAAAATTTTGCATCTACTATAACTCCATATATCTTTTCAGCTTTAATTATACTCACTGCAACCTTTAATAATCATATTTGAAATATGTGCATAGAGGAAAACTCACACCCAAAACGTTTTGGTAAAATAATAAGATTAAAACTAAATTTTTAAGTTGCCCTGTCCAGTTTTGAGCACTGAAAAACAAATGAACTGCTGCACAGCCTGTTACATTAGAACAATACCATGGAATAATTACAAGTTCTGAGACAAAATTAAAATTACCATAATAATTCTCCTGTGAAACAATCCAATCTATGCAGACTACGAATTGCTACTAGGTTGAAAAAATGCATTACTACCTCAAGTCAGGCAGATAAATAATTCTATTTTCATTAGTTAGTGTGGATACTTAAAAGGTTGTGCAGAGCAGGATGAAAAACTGATTATATTTGCAAATTATATATTGGCCACCTTCAAAGAACAGCTCTTTACTTGCACACCAGCACTGGAAAGCCAGCTGTGCAAACTGGGAGTGAAGATAGGATTCCACAAAAGTTCCTCACTGAGGAGAGCAAAAGTCCCAATCTGCAGGGCTCACCTTTCGGTACAACAGGTGGCATCAAGACAAGGACACTTTTGTCCTTTTTTCCCATACTGTTCCTTGCACCATTTCTTTAGAGTACTTTTTAAGAAAGGCCTTTCCTTCTCCCTGCCTCACAAACCCACGAAAATCAGAAAACCTGGCTTTAAATCCAGACAAAACAAAGTATTCCTCTATTATTCTACCCAGAGAGACAACAGTCAGGATGTCACGATCTCCTCTTTTCCACCAGTCTGTACCTCCCTACTATTTAAGGCACAAAGTTCCCCAAAAGTACTTGAAACTCACTTTTCCTTCTGCCCTTAATGAGAGGTGAATCACAGAATGGTTTGGGGGTGAAAAGACCTTAGAAATCATCTGCTTCCAACTCCCCCACCATGGACAGCGATGCCACGAACTAGATCAGATTTACAGAAGTCACATCAGCATTTTTAAAAGGATGAGCACTTTTCAGGATCAGATTTTATCTGCTTGCAATTAAAATGGGAGTGTAGGCTCCCTGGTTTAGTTTGATGTAAAACTGTAGATGCAAAATTCAGGCTCAGTCAACCAATGAACCTTTGAAGACTCCAATCATGTTCATAAAAGAGAAGTATAACTATGAAGATCATTTGATTTTATGTCAGCTTTTTAATCATACTATTCCCTCATGGTTTAATTTGCTCTGTACCTACCACCATCAATCTGAATGCACATCATTGCCTATTAATGATACATTTACAGTTTACAAGTTTTATAGTACAGAAAAATTACTAATACAAGCCACCTCAAGCATCTAACAGGAAAACAACCACAAAAATTGTGATCATAAACTCACATTTTTCTCTGATCCATTAGTAAAGAGAAGCAGTCTATAATCTGCAAATTGCATTTTGAGCATGGGTTTTCAATCATGTGACAAAAGAAACCACAAGTCTGAAAGGATCAGTAAACTAAAATGGGATAAATCCATGCTGTTTGGGTAGCAACTTAAAGCTAATAATGAAATCAGAGGATCAGCCTTATTCATACTGATTTTAAATGTGTGTGTCTTTTTGACTCTCCAGGGGAAATGCTCACTGTGAAGAAAGCAGCCTCAAAGTGTGGACAGCTCTCGACTGAGAGGAGAATCGGAAAGACCACCAGGTGTGAAAGGCACATGCAACGGAGGTTTGAGAATTTTCCTGTAATTCCATATCCGGAAGGGGTCATTAACAAACAGTGCCATTGTACAACACCACAGGGTAGGACAAGTCAAAGAAAGAAGGAGTAACTGGGTTGGTGTGGAGAACAACTCTGCTGGACAATCCTGGAGCTCAAACCAGACCAATGCTATTTAAAATAGCCTTTTATTCTACCTGAATCATCCATGACAAATCCTAAGGTAACACTTGTTCTTTGCTGGCCTTTTTCTCACCTGTTCTTACCCAGTTTAACTTCTCTAATCAATTTACTGGACATAATTTCCATTTACACAGATCTATTTGAATTACTGGGTTCAAAAAGGTAAATGACAATACTGTTTCAAAGATGACTCTCCATAGTATTATTCCACTGTAAGGATTTAAGACCTTTATCACCACACTGCCTGTGTATTTCCTCCATTTTCTTTTAAATAGTCTTTTATTATACAGATATTATGAAATGTAGATAATTTTTAAAAGAGGAAGATACACAAACAATCTGAAGTAGGGAATTTCCCATGTTTTGGTTCAGAAAGATAGATCTGATTTTTATATGAATAAATTATCTATCCCAATGAAACAGGAAGCAGAATATCATTTCATGTCTAAGAAATCAGTAAAAGGCAATAGATGAAACCTTCCAGAAATATGATGCATACTGTGAGCACATAGACAAATACAAACCAGACACAGGATTTCCTGAGCACACAGATCACCATGGTTTTGCCTGTGGAAGATAAAATTATCTATTTTCCTGCTCCCTGTGCAAGAAGCTTTCAGCAGCTAAGGGCTGTCATGAAACACCACCACATGATTTACCAGCGCATTGGCTACGGAAATTGGGCCGGCTCTTAATGTGGCTTCAGAGTCCACAGAAGATGGAGAACTGCAGGGTCCTCCCTGTGCATCTCGAACAAGGCCTGGAGCAAAGCAATCCTTTGCTCTCTGAAAGTGCTACACGAGTCAATACACATCACGCAATACAGTTTGCTATAACTTCTGGTCCTGGCATGACTTCTGTGTTTCAAGTTTACCCTGGTTTTTCAGTCCTCTGCAGCCACCCTGAGCTCCCTGCTTTTGTCCTTTCTCAACTTCAGTATGAAAATATTATTTCAACCTGATGGTTTCTAATGTGAGAATGAGAATTTTGTTTTCGAAGAAAACTGAGACAATACACTCACTGTAGGTATTTCTCATGTGTATGCATTTTCAAAACCACCATATCATACAGAGAACTAAAGAGTGGAAAAAATTAAGCCTGATATCAAAAATTATAAAATTTCTGTTTTACTTCTTGTTGGTCAAACAACAGGAAAACAGGATAGTGAGTTCAAAGTAGCTCAGAAACCAAGTGGGGTCAAACTCCACGTACAACTTGGGGCAATCTCCTCTTTGGCCTTAATTTCACGAGTTTAGTAAAGCCATTCCTTTATTTTCTGTCAGATGAAAACTATTCACACAAAAGCTCCTTGATCTTGCTTAGAACAGTGCTTGACAGTTCTGAGTAACTATTACAGATGAAATATGGACCTAAGTGTTGTAGATGCACATAAATAAAAATACTAATATACTCACCCCAACAGTGTTAATCTACAAGAAACTTCATTGTTTAACTCTGTCAATTCTAATCAAAGGACAAGACCGATATCCTAAAGAAGTAGGTCAGAGCCCCAGAAAAGCAGCATTCCCACCATGTCCTGAGGCTTGGAGAGCGCAGCAGCTTCCCCACAACCCTGACACCCAGCCTTCGACACAAACTCCATCCCCGGGCCAGCCTGTCCCGCACAATAACTCTGCACACATCCCATGCAGGGAGAACGGCAGGAGGTGACTGCAGAACTGCACAGAAAGGGAGAAATGCAGACAGCTTCCTCTGTAATCTCCCTCCGAGATAAAAAGTGAACTCCCACACAGTATTTTCCCCATCCCTGCTATGACAGAATCAAGGAATACTGTCAATAGCTGCCAGGAGAGCGTTTTAATCTCCCCAGAAATTAAGAGTAAAATGCTATTAATGGTTGAATTAGACAAAGGGACCAACCACAGGGCCTACTGAGCTCGTGTACACTTCCCAGACATGGAAGCACACTTTGTTGTATGTGGATTGCCAGTCATGGCAGTAAGGCGGCAGAGCTGAACGCAGGCGTGACCTCTGGATCAAGCAGACCTTAGAAATCATAATGCGATGGCTCAACATCCACGTGCTGGTGTAATGCAGAAAATCCGCTCATCACAGCTGTGAGGAAAACAGTTACCATTCCCACTCACCTGTTGACAAGACAGAATGGAGCAAGGGGAATTTACAATTGGAAAAAACCACGAAGGATGTGCCTAAACCTACAGCCACACAGTCTGCCAAGTGTTGGAGTAGTCATTTTTTCCCTTGTCAGAAGCAACAGGCTTAACCCTACGGTCAATATTAATGTGAGGGGAATACACAGACTAATGAGAATTTCACTCATCCCTTTCACAGGACCCTAGCAGACCAAACAAGGACCATTTCCTACTTTTCCAATAGCATCCATTCTTAAAAGCCTGAGGCAGTTTTCCACTCACAGACATTGATACCAATAAACGACACAACCTTAACTGAAAGAGTTTCTGAAATTTACACAAAAGGAATTTAAAGATTTGATAATGAGCTCTTCAATTACTGTTTACAGATATACTTTATAATCATGTTTATTGAACTTGTTTCATTCAGACGAAAATAATAATCAAAATAACTTAAGTAAAGCTACCTCTTTTACTGCTTTAACATTTAATCCCAGTTTAGAGTCACCTGAACTGTATGCACTCAACAGACAACGAGTTCTATTGCTTACTGATGTACAGCAGGGAAATGCAATCAATTTATATTGTGTCTATTAGTGTGCTTTTTAGAATGATACTATAAATCACACCTACTGCTATGGGCAGTGTTGTTGCATTTCTGTTCCTACTGCTGCAGGAAAATGCTGAAAGTAGGAAAAGCATGGCTGAAGCCAAGAACAAGGAGGTAAATGAGTCACAGTGTATTTTCTAATGTCCAAGACATGAAAAGTTCAAGGAGAAATTCATGTTAAACTTTGAGTGAGCAAGAAAACCCCACCCAAAAATAAACAACAAACACAAACTACACCAACCAACCAAAAAAGAAAAAAACCAAAGAAAAAAAACCAACAAAACAAAACAAAAAACAAAGCAACAACAATAAACCCCAAAACAAAACCCAAAAAAAAACCACTCAAAAAAACCCAACAACAACCCCACAAAAACCCCAAAATAATTAACCTAATTTATTTAGAGCTAGATAAAGAGGCAGCAGGCATAACACTAACCTAAATGGTGAGCCACCATGGCAATTGCCAACAACAAAAATGGGAAAGTCAGACTGCATGGTGCTGTCTCAGAAGAAACTGGGCTGCTTTGTTTTTACAGGTAAAGCCTCTGTGCACTTGAGCAACATGCAGCTATACATTGTCACGCCAAAAAGAGCCGTGTGGAATTTAGCAGCTGCAGCAAAGCAACAGATCTCAGTGGGTTTAAGAAAGAAAACATCAAGTATTTCAATTCAAGGTGAGATTATAGTAACACAATGCAAAGATAACTGCATCCAACTGCCGTGTAAAAACCCAACTTTAGTACTAAATATTTTTCCTTGTAGGGTTTCTTCACATCACAAACATACTCACCTCCAATAAAATTAAAAAGCAAATTTAAAACTACACGGACACACAATTCTGGAAAAAACCTTGGTTTTAAAAGCTCTTTCAGCAGGTATCACTTATTTATCAAACTAACTACTGTGTCACTTTAAGGCTCTGGCAGATTTATACAGGTGTTAAGAAAGAGAACTTCGATTTATTTCAGACTACTAGGCTGAATTATTGCTTACTTGGTAACAACAGAAACGTCAATCAATAAGAAAACCCCTCACCTTCTGAAGTTCCCAATCTCACACTCTATGCTTATATGACAGATTAAAGTTTTCACACAATTTCATTTAGGAATAGGCAGCATTGCTCTCCTGATTACAAAGGTCAACTTGCAGATTACCACCAACTATTATATTTCATTCTTTCCATCATATAAAGAAAACAGTTTGAAATGTAAAGAAATATATGTAGAAATGTCTAGGTAAATCTTTTCAGTTCAGGAATGACACATATTTAAAAGATTTATGCTATAGTATATGTTCTCAGATTAGTTTATCTGCATCCGAAAGACAGAATGTTTGAGCCCAAACTATTATTCTCTAGTCATCTTCTTCCAAAGTTCTTTCAATTCACTTGATTTTAACATTTCCTCCCATCACCATTTGTCTTGTCCTGATTAATTGTCCTCAAATTAAGAAAAAACACTGCAAATCCTTCAAACAATACAGAATCTCTAGGCAACGCAAGATAATCCAGCTTCCAGTTTCATTATTTGTTCAAGCAGGATAAGAAAAAACACACTCATTTAGGGAGAAAGTCTGTTTGTATAAGCAAACATCTCAATATTCTACTAAACATCATAAAAAATAACCTTTAATATTCATCATAACAAACATAATGTTTTAAAATAAAATGAAACATTTAAGTGACACACTCCCTTCCTAGCATCTGGCCTACACTAAAATAAAACCACAGCCTGATGAGGCCAACAGTTTTCCTCACTGGAATAACAGGGCCAACCTAGTTGCTATTAATGAAAAGTGATATTTAAGTTTGCTTTCAAACAGTTTAGCCAACGTGCAGACAGCCTTAAAAAGAACATAATGCTGATTTAGATGGCCTTCACCTTTATCTAAATCAGAGGGACAGACACAAAGAGACAAACAACTTTAATTCAAAGAACTTGTGTCCCTCTGCTTCTCCATAGACCCGAGCGAGCTCGACTGCAAATAGCAAAAGAAAAAGAATGGATTAATTTGAAGATAGTGGACTTCAGGGATCCTAACTAATAAAACACTTATTCTTTTCAGAAACACCGTAGAAATGAATCAGACTACTGCAGTTCCACAGGAATAATGAAGAGCTCTCCTGAAACGATCTGAATACGTAACAGTTAAAATTTTATGAAGGTACTGGGAGCATCGCTCTGGAGACTGGGTCCCCTCACCCCTTCTTTTCTTAACCATGGCTCCTTCACCTTCAAAGTTAATTTCCAGGGTTTCTACCTATTGTAACAATAATACTGTTCTGAAATGAGGACCTCAGGAAATTCTTCCTTAAACAAAGATTAATATACAATAGAGCAAAATATTCTAACCAGGAATACTCATGGGGTGGATTTATTTTGTGCATATTACTCCAGGAGTCTCATCAGAATAAGTAAAATTGAAACCAATGATCAACAAAGAGGAACAACATAACACTAAAAAAGAAATATCCTTAGCATTTCTTATTGGAGAATTTCAGAATTAACTGAACACCATGGTTTTTTAAATAGTTTTTTTTAATTCTGCAGAGAATTAATGCAAATTTTTCCTACACAAAATAACAGAGGAGAACAAATTTTATTATTGCTATCAATGGTTTTTGCAGCGTTGCCTAGAAACCCAGATTCAAATCAGAGTATCATGGCAAACATTGAGGAAAAAGAAAAAAACCCACAAAAAATGCCCAAAGCAGAAAACTCTAAAAACCCCAAGAAACATAACCAATGAGAAAAATAACCCTCCAGGTTCTTTTCACCTTATTAAACTGAACTTGAGTTTTCAACAATTCAGCAGTCCAAAGGAATGAGTGAATATCCAGTCTTGATGGAAAATACACAACATGAAATTCCATTGTCTCTTTTGATTTTTTGGATTGTTTTGTTTCTGTTCATGTGACAAAACCAATGAAAAAAAATCTGTGTGATGTACAAGATCTCATCATGCATCACAAAAACAATAAATAACTCGAATCCTTACTATTATCATATGAATGGTTTGTGCTAATCCCCGTTCTAAACTGGTTCTCTCACAAGTGGAGCTCCGTTCTATCCCAAAGCTCTGGCCCAGGCAATGCAGGAGGAAGAGATTTGAAGCACATCCAAGCAGGATGAGCTTGCCCAAAGCTGCCAAAAAGGCTTCACTTTCTTTTCCTCTCTTTATTCAGATGGATCAAACCCATTCTTGTTTAACAAACAGCCACACACAGACTTATCAGTGGCATGCACTTCTTGAGAAGTGAAGACCCACACTTAGAAAATTATTGGGACTTCTAGCAAACACAAAATCCCTAGAAATGAAAATTTTCACCATTCATGATGAATTCAGTGAATGATGGCATGAGCCTTTTAAGTATTCCAACAATCATTTAGCCAAGAGCATGTGAGGTTTACAGAATTTCGAGGGAGTGCAGTTTTTGCCTTAGATTAGATCCATTCAAGTTATCAACAGGTCTGAATACTGTTTCTCCACCAAAGTACGTTTTTCCCAGGTTTTAAATGCAATTTCCTCATGCAACATACCTGGAAAACTGTTCCTGCAGGCCCCGCATCTGAGCTCTGCTCCGCTCCGACTCCAGGGTCACCTCCCGTAATCGTTTTTCACTCTCGAGCCTTAAATGTCTTTCTTCCTCCAACTCATGTATCAGCTTCTCACGCTGAAATACCATAAAAATTTATTCATTAATTTTACACAAAAACTGCACTTTTGGGGGAAAGATTGAGATTGAATTTGGGAAAAATTATCAAAAAATCAAAATAATTAACCTACTAGTCCAGTCCCATCATTTTTGTGCAGTAATGTTACAGAGAGAAAAAGTCTTTCCGAAAATCCCATCGCACTGAGCTCCTTGGCTCACTCACGGATGTCAGCATATTGAAAAACAAACACCAACCCTCTCCTTCAAAGCTCTTTTGGTTCACCTCCATTCAAAATAAATGTAAAAATTACATTTGAGATCTGTGACCTATCTTGCTTGAATGCAGACATGGGAGGCATGAAACAAGTCAAGAGGACAACTTGTCACCCATCCCTGAATGTTTCAACATCACAAGGAGGAAAAGAACCTGATTCTGCAGCCACTGGTTTTCTTGTTTTGGCTGAGACGAGGATCCCTATCAGTAAAAAAAAAGAGTTTATTTGAATTTACTGAATGAAATATTATGACAATGAATAAGTTTTTAAAAACTGAGTACAAATCAAACTAATGAGAGCAATAAAAGTGTCATTAATTTTACTAACAGTTCTCAAAGGCAAGCGACATATGGGTGTCACTAATTCTTAAAAATTAGGGCCCAAAAACTCAACCCACAACATATAGCATTACCTGGATAAATCTACATATGTCACAGCCTAACTTTTTTATTTTAAAAAAGAAAGAACATCATCTAAAGGGTACCTAAAGATTTTTAAATCTTATTTTCATAGTGGCTAAATATAATTTAAGAGGAACAGGGAAATTAACCTAAAAGTTATAAAAAATGCTACTGCAATTAAAACTGTATTTACAGCCTTTTCCATGTGATCCTGTTAAACAGAAATGAAATGAAATTTTATCCTTGTGAGATAACAAGTCAATAAAAACCCCGAGCATTTTACGTGGCACTACATTCTACCCTGTCAGTGATGGGGTTCCAGTGCCTAGAACAGGTTAAGCCATTGTAAAGCTACAGTGGGTTCCCCACCCACCTGCTTTGTGCCTACGGTGCAGGGAGATTTGCAGCCTGTCAGACAGCCTGACGTAGTTCTGTGTCTGACCTAAATTTTCATGACATACCTGCAAAAATTTATATAAAAATTATCCGTACAGTTTCATTAGTAAATAACAAAGGTATCTTAGAGAAAGCCATTAAGTGGGGGAGACAGGTTATTTGTACAAATCTCGCAGCTATAAATCTTACTGGATAATAATTTACAATAGCAGTAACCAGGGGACCAAAAATATGAACATTGCCAAGTGGAAAACAGATCTTAAAGACAGTGATAAATAAGCAGATGCCACAAAGGGAGCCTGCAAAGGTTTAAATGAAATATCTACATGCTTGTGAAAGAATAGGAGGAATTACTCAGAGAACAGAGGGGTTCTGTCTGGTTGGCCTTATGTAATACTTGGAAAATGGAAAACTTCACAAGAAGAAACAAATTACTGGCAAATAAATACATTGTTCTAACTAAATGATCCAACTATTGTCCTCAGTGTTACATAACCACATCCTGTCAGGTGCTGAGTAATCCTTGGTTTCTGCCGCAGGAGGAAGAGCAGAGTTCAGCACCAGGCAGAAGATACACAGCAGTTGTACAAAAGGCTCACGAAGGATAGCTCAAGTTAATGATGTGGGAAGAATATTCACAGCAGTCAGTATTGCTCCAGCTTACACACCATCAATGCCTACTCAAAATGATGCTGCTCCAGAAACTCTTGTTGAATGCTGTCAGCATCTTCTCATGTAGGGAAGTTTCACTGCTGCTAAAGGGACATCTAGAACCTCCTGAGCTAGCAGGTAACAAGGAAAATACATAAAAGAAATAGAGAATTACCTCCTAGGACTTTTAGAACATAGTGGTGTCTACAGAAACTGGGCTTAAAACCAAATATGCACTGTTGCTACAGGAACTGAGAATCCACCTTGGAGGAAACTCAGGTGCTACTGTGAACATCAGAGCGGCCAAGCTGACCCAAAGCATCAGGCTGTGCCTGAATCACTGATGCACTAAAGCTTAATAAAAACAACGGACTGAGGACCAGAGGTTCAGCCATGCCTTCTGTGGTCATTCAGCATCGTGACAGTCACAATGATCTTATTCTGATACAGCAACTACTCTGCTTTATTTGAGCACCATGCTCTGATCCTCACATAAATCTTCCTCGGAGAGAATAAATCTCCACAGAGACAAAAGGTGACACTCTGGAAAGCAGATGAGCATCCTGTTCTCCACCTCATTGCCAAGGCGTTTTGCAGGCTGTTCCCACAGATGGACTGTGCTGTACCTGCAGGCACGGCCACGCTCCTGCTCACCGCAAACCCACGCCTTCCAGTAGAGAACTGGGGAGACAGCAGATTCACAAACCCAAACTTCTCCCTACAGGTCAAAAGCTGTGCAAGCTATTTCTAAGTTTCATTTACCTCTTGCCTATAGGTCAGAGAATTCTGTTGCTGCCATTTACTCCTTCTATTCACATGGGGAAGTCTGTGTTATCCTACACAAAAAGAGCAGCACATCCACATGGGGATTTTTCCTTAAGAAGAAAGAATGTGGGAATTACCTTAAAAAAAGTATTCCTAAACGAGCAACAAATCTGCATTACAAGAACGATAATATGACAGTAATGAAATCCCTAAACATTAGGAACTTTTGGAATTAGCTAAATGTCCAGTTCCGATTCATCCACCTCACAGGCAAGAATTACAACACAGTATTAGTTATAGGAGCACGTCCTATTGCTGTACAAAACTCCTGCTCCTTTCAGGTTCAGCGATGAGCAACAAACCAGCCACAAGGCTACAAGACCAGAAACAAAAGCACTGACCTATGGCCCTGAAATTCTGAATTCTCTTCCCAGCTACCAAAATTCTCCTGTATGAATGGGGCAAAGACTTGCCCACGGGAGAGCTGCACAGCAACAACGCCATCAGCCCTCGCTGCCGTGATTCTTCACCAGAATTTATTGGCAACCTTGCAGCGCTTCTGCCATTTCTTGTAGGCAGGCAGAAGGCAGATCTGCTTTCAGCCAGATCACAGACATGAAATACTGTGAAGTGGGGAGAAAAAGGAGTAAGAGACCACCCACACTTGGGAAGTTTTCAGTCTGCAGGACTCAAAACACTCAAATATACTACACACAGAAAGTAGCTCCCAGCAGTAGTGACCTTATCTACCAGAAAAGAGAGCTAGATTTTTATTCAAACCCAGAAAATCCATAATGAAGTGTCAGAAGAGAGAAGTGAGCCTAATGTACAGAAAGGCCAGGATTAAACAGAGAATTTTTAGATTTTTTTGTCTCCTGGAAGAAGAAAACATATCCCTGAACTTTGCAGGAATTTTGTGCTGACATAACACCCTTTATAAGCTCCTCTGTGCTAACCCCAGTTTACTCCTGTGCAAAAAAAAGGTGTGTGAGAAGAAATGAACAGAACTGGTTAAAGGTTTTATAGTGAATATAAGCTTAATAGAAAGTAATAGAATTAGCATGCTGGGTGAAGAAAAGGTTAAATAAAAAAAAAAAAAGGATCATGTGAAATGCATCAGTTCATTTTAGCACCAGAAAAATCATTGCCATCTTCCAGTGAAGTTATATGTATTCCCACTTGCCAATTCCTCTTTAATTGCAGATTCTTCTCTCCATGAGCTCTGCTCAAACTATTTTTCCCTGCTTATTCTCCTTGCCTTCTGCAGCACAGCTGTACCCTTCTCTTCTTAGAAGCATAACCTTTACTTCATTCTTGCTTCCCCTTTTCAGCCTCTCCAGAGAGCCTGACTTTCATCACTTCACCCAAATTCCTGATAACTTTCCAAATAGGCAAAAAATTCATGTGAACAAACTAGAGTGAAAGACAGTGTTAGCAAACTCTACTGATACTTTCACGCAAGTACCGGAATATTTTAATGTGGAACAAAATTTCACGGGCTGCTCATTATGCTCCTGAGCCAGTGCCTGCACTTCAGCGAGCTCCTTTTTGTGCAGCTGTAGAAATGTTCGTGTCAAAATGTTTCATTCCTCACCCAGGCAGGGACATGTACCACACATTAAGTCATTTTCTAAAAGCTAAGGAAGGAATCCAATCTGAGCTACTCACGATCAAAACAAAACGCATGAGAACTATTTATAACTAGATTGGAAGTAACGCATGTGTTTGACAGAAAAATGTGATTTGTTCCTCAGCACTCCCTGAAGAGACCAAGAGATCCCATTTATTCTCAGAGTTACTGGTTAATAGCTGTGCCCTCGGCCGAAGGACTGACCCTGTGCCACCACATAAGTACATCCCAAGAGGAGCTCAACCATTTGTGTCTCCTTTAGCTCCCTTGGGATGTGTCACAAATGTCAGCACCTGGTTCTTTCACGTTCTACCGAGCTGCAAATGCCTTGTCTGCTGAGTGAGGAGGCAGGAGCGTGGATGGGGCAGGTGGCAGCCCGGGAAGGCAGACAGCAGCACATGGTGCTGCGGGGCTGAGGGATGCACAACGGGCCCTTTGCTTCTGAAAGGTCTGACACCAGCACACAGAGGAACGTGAGGCACAGCAAGGTTTGGCAGGGAAAGGCTGACACCTTTCCTCCCTTTCCTTTCAGGGCTATTTCATTGTTAACTTTAAATCCAGACATGGATGACACTAATGCCTTCCAAGTCAGGGACGTGGCATTTTAACTCCTTTAGCTGTTACTGCTGGTGAAATCATCAAATGTCTCATCAGAATGGCAGGACCCACTTCATGACAATACTTCTCAGAGAAGTACTTGGTGATTTCTCCTCATGAGGGTCAAGCATTTCAGTAACTCAAGCAGATTTCTCATTCCAAAACTCTCCATCTCCCTGTTTTTACCTTGGTGTGAGAGCTTTTCTCTCATTTTTTGTCCCCCAGGTCCTGCTGAGGAAGGGGAGCAAGAGCAAAGCTGACCCAAGGCTGAGGTCAGCCCACCACACCAGAGCATGTAATTTTTTAACTTTTTAATTGACCTTTCACATAAAAAAATCATAGCACCATAAGCAATAACTTCATCTATATGTTAAAGAAAATTGTGGCTGTGAGTCAAGATTTAAAACTAAAGATGACTGCAAGTGAAGAACGAGAGGGGTGGGGTACACACACGCCATGCAGGCTGTACAGGGTCCTGCTGTCCAGCAGGGACAGAGCCCAACACTCACAGAGCAGCTGCTCCCTCCTCCTCCTGTTCAGCTTCTCCTTGAGCCTTGTGAAAAGCAGCTCTTCAGAACAGCGAGATATAACTGGACTGATTTGTGCAAATAGCAAAAACGTCCTAAAAGGGGCACATGTGCAATCTCATCATTAAGGTTACAGTGTAAGTAGGGGAAAGGGCTACTATTATGTAGAAATAAGATTTCTCTAGTCTTGAATTTGCTCTTTGCTTCCCCAGTGCACCATAAGAAGAGGTTCTGCTAATTATGCAAACATGGGACCATTATTTTGTCCAAAAAAAGTCTACATGAGAATATTTAACACAGGTTTAATGTTGCTCAAAATCAGGCTAATAACCTTCACATTAAATTTTTAACAACTATTTTAAAGCATTTGCTAAAGAGGGTCACAATTTCTGTGTAATTAATATTGATTTCAAACAGATACTTTGCAATGAAATTAAATGATAGGAAGAAAAGACTAAAATATTTTTTGGTTTAGAGTTTGAAGTACCATTAAGTCATTGCAAACCTAAACTGAGTATTCATGTATTTATTTTTAATGCATTTTCTGATACTATGCCTCTGATACCTTGCCATAAAAGTCATAATTTAACAGACTCACAGCCTGGTTTACAACACAACATCCCACGAGCCAGAGAGAATACAGCCACAGAGCAGACAATGACAACTGAATGAAGCAAAGAAATAGCAGCTACTAGACACACACTAAAATTAGTTTTTCTAGCAAGCCATTGCCCAGTACTGTTATGAATACATATGCATATTCCAAGTATTCAAAGCCACTATTTTATCACCCTTGGATGCCCATTTGAAACACTGCTGCAGGCAGGAGCCATAGAACAGCCTGGGACAAGAGGTGGGAGAGGGATGGTGAAGCAGCTCCATTTTTCAATAATTGATGATGAAATATTAATTGAAATTGGAACTGGAATTTGCAACTTGGTCTCCCAGTTGGTTTAACAAAGTAACTCACTCTTTCTGATACACTGAACATTTAATTCCCCCAACAAAATCCATGGTGATCAAATGGTATTTTTTCAAGTGCCACAAAATACAGCTGAGCCCCAGCTGCCCATGGCCCAAGCAGCTGGCGAAAGGGAAGTACAAATGCTCTCCACATTACAGGTATTTTGTGAGAACTCGTGTTTGGGTCCTGCAAATCAAACAGGTCAAGGAGCCCAAGGTGGTTCACCCTCATGTCTCTTACACAAAGGGTGGGTGAAATCTCTCTGGTGCGATTTTCACCTCTCTCCAGAGGCATGCAGACCTGCTCATCCCCCTCCTGCAACGCCCAGCACTCTCCATGCAAACTCCTCATGTGCAACCTAGTCCCAAATCCAGCACACAGGATATAGCAGTCCTCAATCTGAATTTATTTCACTCACAAGAGACAGGAAAGAAATGTGATTAAAAACAAGAGAGCATATATTACTTTTTATTTCATCATGAATTGCACTGGGTACTGTATTTTCGTTCAAATTAAAATGAGTCAAACTTCAGTGTCCTTTGTTTGCTACTCATCGATCCCTGTTAAACCAAATGTTTCTCATCCTGTAATCAATACTTCTCTGAAAAAATAAACCCAGGCACTGACAAACAACTTCGCAGAACATTGCAGCATTCCTTGTAGTGGACTTTGTCAGCATGAAAAAACATTACCCCAAAGAATGGGGAGAAAAGAAGTGCACTGCTTATTGTGCTTATTACAGTTTTTACAGGCTCCTTACAGCTGAATCATTTTACTGAAGAAATACTTATTAAATTAGCCAGCTATTGAAAGCAGGGCTTTCCAACAGCGGCAGTTAATATGCCTTTGTCCCTTGTTAGCATTTCCAGCTATACTGGAATACTGACAAATACATTTAAACACCCAGTGCTTTCCCAGGGATGAGGTTACAGGTGTATTTAAAGCACAGCGAAGTATTAAAAACAGCAATAACATAAACTCTCAGAGGGTTCATGGAGAGAGGGTTCCACATCTCTTCAAAATAAGAAAGTTAATGTTGAGGTTGTGTGGCCACATTGTGATCTAAATTATTTTTTTCATTTCACCTTTTACCTGACAGACTTGTATTACAGAGGCTAAGGAAGAAATTTCCTTGATTTATATTAAGCCTCTGCTTTTTTCCCAATAATTTTATGATGTAACCATTTTTCCTAAACTTATTCCTGCCACAGCTTTGCAACAGTAAGATATTAATAGTATAAAAAGCAGTCGCCTAATTTTAGGTTGGTATCTTCTAGCTTTTTCATACTAGTAAGAAAAAATGATGGTTCTTTAGAACAGCATTCTGCTCCCAAAATGACAATCTGCCCAGAAATCCCAGGAAAATCTAACTGACACTAAATAATTTGTTTTAGAATTTTCTAAGACTTCCTTGAAACAAGTTAAAATTAAATAATTTTAAGCAAATAATTCATTTTCCACTACGAAATTGTTAAATGCTACCACATCTGTCTCTTTGGCTTCATCTCAGGCTAGCACACGTATCCCGTGACTTTCAGATGTAAACCTCAAGCTTTGCTTGCCTCTAAGATGAATAACAAAATAGGGAATGATTATTATTAGTGGTATTTTGGTGAGAGGAGTTTACATACTTCATATTGTTGGGTGATAACACTGCTCCAGAGCAATTCAAGGAAATTAGAAACTGTTTCTTTGTGTAGTTACTCCTTCTGAACAAAAGAAGATGCTAGCTTTCATTGTGCACTAGCTCAAAATTGCCACCATGTGGAAGGACAGCAACTTAATTTAGCATTATTTATACTGCGTTGATATGGTTTTAATTGCATCCATGCGACAGAATAACTGCTGTGCTGAAGCTCCTTTATCATTGTGAGCCTACAATTAATCTGAATTAGGCAGGCTATTACACCAGCAGTACTGTATATATAGTTGGAGTTGTGATAACATTTATTTTAGAAGGGGAAAAAAATTAAATAACTCATAAAACCTTTTGGCTCAGAGCTGCATAGTGAGCTCCACTGCCTGCCCATCCCCTCCAGGAGCTGTGGTGTATGACCAGTGCTCCAAAAGAGAGCTCTGACTGCCCAACAGCTCTTTAATTCTGTGAAACACCCAATGACAGGCCACACAAAATTAAAGCCACCTTGGAAAAAGAAATTAAACACCAAAAAATCCCCCTCACAGTCTTCCAGAAATCAACAGACTGAAGTGAACTCTGTGAGCCTCTGACACCCGTCCTGGAGACCCAGCTCCAGAGCCGAGCTCCCACACACACACAGCCCCATGGTTCACACAGCTGGAACATCTGCACTGCAGCAGCCACCCCGCTCGCAGCTTCCCAAACCTCATCTCTGACTCACCTGCAATGCTGAACGAAGGCAAGTAACACATGTTTTGAAAATCCTGTCCCCCTAATAGAACTAGGGTTATTTATTCAAATTCACAAATGATAGCCCAATTTTGAAGACTTGCGTTAGTTCTTAGCATAATTCATTTCTCCATTTTAGATATTATTTTCTTATAGTTGGAGGGGTGTAGAGAAAATATTATTAGTGAACCTCAAAGTTCCACATAGGTCATGATTTTTTTTTTCTTTAATTAGGAATCTTTGAATGATAACACTTTTAAAAATGAATTTGCAAATGTAATTGAGCTTCTAATAGCTTCTACAGACAGGAATTAAAGAAATCTCATTTCTCTAAATTAAACATAATTAAATGTTTTTCAAGTTCAAATAAAAACTTGCAAACTCTATTAAGATAGATATAATCCGTCTGAATACCTAGTATTCAAAAGTGTGAAGTAAAAAACTCTGTCAATACTAAAGTTAGAAACAGTGGGACTACTAAGTAATACAAGGAAAAAAACATTCCCTGAAACATCTCAGACTACAATGGACAATTATAATTTCAAGCCCTTTTCTACATGCTTTTTTTGGTAAGGTGACTTGCATCACATTAAGATTTCTAACTAGACATAAAGCTGTTTGTTTGGTTTTTTTCTACCAGGTATATACAATATCTTCTTATTAGAAACAAAGTGTTATAACCAAGGTAACTTGTTTACAAAGAGCCTTTTCTAATTCAGTTGCAAACAAGCAAAAATCCCCAGTCTCTGTGTTTCCCACTTGTTTGACTTCAGAAATTTTATTATAATGGTGTTTGAACCATAAAACAGCACAAAAAAGTGTGTGTAGAGAAGAACTTGCAGGAGCTAACCCACCTGGGCCAGCAAAGTGTCAGCTGTTTGATTCTCCTACAATTTTCTACCAGATCTGCAATTCCTGAACATTTCCTGAAGGGATAGCAATGTAGCAATGCAGAAAACAGAAGGTAAAAAGTTGTCTGGCAAAACAAAAGCTCCAACTCACAGAAGCAGAACTGAGGTTTTGCAACTCGAGTTTTTCAGAAAAATGAAACAATATCTGTGAATAAACAAAACTAGTACCAAAACATGAAGTGGTAACACAGTCATAGCCTGCATTTACACATCTAAATACTTCAGACTCGGAATGCAGAGCTGAATGTTCTGCTGATGACAGACTGCAAGCCTCTCAGTCACTTTCCAGGGGATTTATGGGAGTGAACTCCCCACTCACAAAGGTAAGAAATAACTAAGCCCAGGTCCAAGAAGGATCCAGGTTCAAGAATAAGTCTGACCTCATGGGATATCACCTATATTCAGTAAGCAAAAACTCCCTCTTGGATCAGAAGTCTTGCAGCAAGGGCCAGAAGATTTGTGTGCAGCTCTCTCAAGTACAAGTTTTTTAGACTTTTTGTGACTTACAGCATCAACTGTGCCCTGTGCAGGTGCACAAGATGAGCCTTAGGTCTCATGGTTTAGGGCAGTTTCACCACTTGAACTTGCTGAGATTACATTTAATTTTTGATGTGCTATCTGTTTCTTTTATAGCTAAGTAATAGGTATTTGCTGAATTTCATCAGTTTGAATGAAATTTCAGCCTAGACAGACTTGAGAAGGAAGGAGTAAAGAGAATCCTTGAGCTCTGAAAACCAGGGTATTCCACAGCTAAGAAAGATTTACCAAGGCGTTTTTAAAAGTCAGGCATTTTCTAGGTCCTGTCTGCATTGACTGGAGTGTCTATAAAAGATAATCCCATGAACTGTGACAGACAGTGGTCAGCTTCGACTCAGAAGATTTATTTAAGTTCCTTTTAACCAGGTAACAATATTTTAATAATCCACTATGTAAACATTACTGCAAAAAAGCATTTTTAGCATACTTGCAAATGGCTATGAAGGCCAGAGAGTGGGGGGAGAGAAGTGAATGGAAGGGTAAGAATTCATAGTCGTGCTGGACTTTGATTTCTCAAAACATTGATGCTTGTCCATTTAAGGGAACTTGTTACAGTAGAATAGCGCCCAGCAGAAATAAAACACAGTCTGGGAAAGCGCAGAAAAAAAAGGGACAGGTAAAAAATCAATGAAAGGTGATGCGTCACTCATGCTACACTTTCACACTGGGTATGAATTTCAACCTATGGAATCCACATGAAGGAATGCAGTATTTACTGCTGCACTCCCTAAGTGTGCAGTGAAGGGACACAGGCTCAGAGCATGGCTAACAAGACCCAGCCACCACATCTGCTCCAGATCCAGCTGTGCTGGCAGACAAGGTCACTGCCCCAGACTGACCCCTCCTGATGGGCAGCTGGAGGCCACCAGCCTCTCCAGTCAGCAGAGAATCGCCCGAGGCTCAGCACAGGAACAAGGCAAGGCTTAACCCAGCCCCAGCAGGGCTTTGAAGTGACCTGGCCGGAGGTGTAGCGAAGCAGAAGATGGAGCAGCAGAGTGACCCCAGCCTGCTCTGCCGGGGTGACAGCCACCCCCAGCAGGGACACGGGCACATCCTAAATGCCTCCTGCTTATCTGCAGTGCCTGCATCCCTGCCTCCTCTGGAACCGACCAACATGGCCTTTAGATGATATAAATGGTTTTTCTAAAGGACTGAATGCTCACAGAACAAATGGGCACGGGGCTGAATCAAGCGTTTCCCGCTTGGCTCTGTGTTAGTGAGATAGGAGTTAAGGCAGCAGGATAAACACAGGATAAGCACTGGGAAAAAAACCACACTTCTGAGAGTTTTATTTGGTTTTAACAGATTGGTCAGTGGAACTGTGGTGCTCCAGGGAGCTCTGGGATTTACTCACAGGCTGGGATAGCGTGTGCTTTTCTGCCCTGATGCTGGGGATTGTTAGGGCTTCTTTACTTTCTTCACTTCTCATTAACGTGTTTGTATTTCCTGCTAATTAATGGCATATCGAAGAGTTGACTAAAATAGTTCTAAGGTTAAAGGAAATTTATAAGGCTGAGAGAAGCAGACCTTAACCCTGCCAGCCATGAGACGTGGCTCAGAATAGTCTGCAGTGCCATCAGACCCCCACAGATCTGGCATACACCAATATTTTCATTTTCACACACACTTCTATTTGCCTTTTTCAGCTGACACATTCAACACCTCTGGCATCACTACTTTGCTTCTAGCTACCTTTCCATACAGCATTTCTTTTCCTCAGGCTCTTTACAGCATTCCTCGTGAACATGTCAGATCTTATTACAGTTTTTCTGTGTCCACTTGTAGAGTCCATTTATGGTTGGTAAGTAACTGCAAAAAAAGATACCTTATTTACTCAGCTGTTCCTTGCATGGATTCCAGAGTCCTACTGCTTTAGTTTTCTGACAAATGTGTCTCTTTTTCATATTCACCCCTCTAGCACTGCAGGCATTGCTATAGGCGGTAGGGAAATGCTGTGGTTTTTCTGTTAGCTGGCACATCTTCTATGGTATTTTTAACAAAGCTGCCACTGCAAAATCTTTATTAGTGCTGACAACACACACACACTCAGAACTGACTCAACTTTCAGGGGCCAGCCTGAGTTTGAAAGTCTGGTACCTGGCAGAACATGAAAAAATAAACAAATTTTCATGCTGTTTTTAATTTGTTCACTGGTCAAAATGGAGTAATTAAAATACTTTGTCTCCACCTGATTAATTCTGCAGTATCACTTTCCAGTAATAGGTTCATTTGAATTTCTGTTTGTGTTTCCAAAGGCCAAATTCAGCTCAACTCTAAGTGCCAGACACTTTACTCCTTTAGTCGCCTTTTCTTACTAGAACAGGTAGCCCTGATACACTCCTACAGCTGAAGGTCAAAAACAGATATAAAAATTCTGACAATTACTTCTCTGGTCTTCATTTCCACATTAATCTTTTTACAGAGGATGTAACTGTTTTATTGGATTTAACCCTAGTTTATCCTAATCTATTAATTGCATGTAGACACATACAAGTCTCATTTAAGACATCAAAAAAAATCTGGTTTTTTTTCAACTTAATAGTGAGTGTTGACAAGTGTGTTAGCTCGATATTGTTGAAAAATGTAAATATGTTTCTTTTTCTACAGAAAATACTAACTACTAGAACCAAGGAGTGCAGCTCTCCCCTCTTCTCCCTCTTCCACCTTCAGCACTATTTGAAAAAAAATCAGCAGCTGTTAGGCTGAGCAGAAGTTCTGCTCCTGGACAATAAAACACATAATCACTTAATTAAAACTCAGGACTTTCCATGTGCATTTAATACCACACAGAGCACTGAAACAGGAGCCAGGAGAGTCATTCTGAATTTTTTGGTACATTTTGGCCAGCATACCAAGGTTTCAGATGACTTCCACACACAGCTCCCTTGTTTTTCAGTGTGGCAGAATCTGCAGAAGTGGGAGAGTGACTCCTGCCCGGAATCAGGGCAGCTCTAGAGGCTCCCTGAGTCCCAGGCATGCCAGTGTGGGTACAGCCCACTGGGCACAAGGAGCATGAAGTGTGGGTTAGCAAGCTCTTTGTAATTATATAGTCTTTAAGCTTTGGCAAGAAATAAATTCTGCCGCACATCTGCAGAACAGGAAATTTGCTCTTCACCAGTGCTTCTGGGGACTCCTGCAATATATTACTAAAGCAAACAACTCCTGTCACTCACTCAAGCCATCAAGTTTGACACCACATTCAATACAGGGGAAACAAGAACAAACTCGTCTAAATGGGGCTGAGAAGAACCACCCTCACTGCAGAAGACCACGCAAGCAGAGCTGGGCTCCTGGCAATCAGGTGCACAGGGGTTTGGGTCAGCTCTCGGCTGCTGTGGGTTTATGGGGACCAACACCATCGAGCGCTGCTGGTCCTGCTCCTGCCCAGGCACAGAGCTGTAAGTCAGAAGCTGCACGAAGAGAGCATCACTAAGAAAACCTTTTCCTTCCTGTCTCCTTTTACAGATTAAACACATTTCCAGAGATGATATTCTTGTTTCCTGCGGTTCACAGGAGTATTTCTGCTCACCTGCTTATGTTCCTTCTCAAGCTCTTCCTTCTGATGTGTGTTAGATCACACGCAGTCTTCACACCTTGACTTCCACTTATCTCCTCCCACCTATTTGTGAACACATTTCCCTTATCCACTGATGGAAGATACAAGCACTGGAAAGCTGCCTTTAGACTGTGAGAGCTGGCAACTCGCAAAGTCTAGTTTTAGTATGAAATTAATTTTCAACTTTACATTTAGTGCACGCATTTTTCTGACGATATCTCCTACATCACAAGTTTTCCCTTTTGAGGTGGTTAATTATGAACGACATCAGGAAATAGCACATAACTCAAGATTTCCAACAACCACCTGGAAATTCTGACCTTCTCCTCTAGAGACATCCATGGAAAAAGTTTCCTAAATGGAAAACTGTGCCAGCCACTGCCGCAGGGAGCTTTTTAATACCTACCACCAGGAACAGGATGTTCCCAAGAGATAATGATTTTTCTCCAACACTCAGAAAGTATTTCTAAATAAGCAATGTCACCATGGATGCCAGTCACAAATGTGCATCGTAAAGATGTAATTACACAAAGACAGTCGTGTGAATTGCACACACAGAGCCAAATCCCCTCTCACTATTCATTTCAGGCCCCTGGGCTGTGACTATTCACAGCACACCAGGATCCAAGCATCAATCAGCACTTTTTAGAAGACCCTGCTCTTCCCCAAAGAGTTCACCACCTACACAGGCAAACAGACAAACTGCAGAAGAGTCAGAACACAGCTTATTCTACAAATTAGCAATTTAGATCAGAAATTAAATCTTCTTCAAGATTATAAAGGATTTAGGTGGCAAGGGTAATTACAGGCCTTGTAGGACACCAAAGTTAAAGAACATAGTGAAAATGGGTTTTTAAGCACATAGTTATTTACAGTCACACAGCAAGGTACTACAGAGAAGGCACAATTTGGAGAATGAAGGAAAGCCACTTCCCAGCCAGGTAAGGCCCTGCATCAGGCCTGGCACTTTCATTAACTTCCAGACTAACTACAGAGTGCATCATGCCAAGTGGTATGGAAATAACACAATCCAAACATCACAGTCATTCCCACAGTCTAGACAGTCTCCTCTTGCAGGACATGCAAGCAAGTCTGATCACCAGTTCCCGACTTGGAAAACTATGTCATGAGATCTTCATTATGAAAAATCCCGTAGAATATCAAAAGATGCCTTATCACAATGCAATGGACATGGAGCCAAAACAAACAGAAAGTATGTAAAAGCAAATTCCTGACAAAGCAAAAACTGAATTAAAGTTCATGAGACTGGAGTTGGGAGGGAAAAGACAGGAAGAACCACACTTGCTCAAGTTATATGGATCTGTAAAAAGCTAAATATGTTTAGTACAGGAAGATACTGTTTCCTTACTACGTTTTAATATTTCTTTTAAATCTTGGAGAGAAGTTACAGAGAGATGCCATCATGCTCTGCCAAGAGAAAAGAGAAACAACAAAAAAGCTCATGGGACTTAAAGGCACAAATAATTTTGACAAGTTCAAATCTTGCTCAGATGAGCTGTAAATAGTTTTCCTGTCTACCTGCAAAATGTTCAGTCGTCAGAAATGGGCCAAGTTTTTCCCAGTTTCTACTGTCTCTCTTTTAGTCATCCTCAACAGACTATTTTCTGTGTCTACATTCATGTGGCATCCCTGCCCAGAGGGAGCTGGACAAACCAACAGAACCTTACCCTGCTCTCTTGGTGCTGCGGAGTGGTTATGGATCAGGGCTCCATGGGCTGGATGCTGAACAAAGACTTGGTGCAGTAAGGAGTTTGTACTCTCACATGCAATTTAAAGCACTGCTTGAGCTGACTTGTTCCAAGGGTCAGCACTGACTTCACAGAACAAGCTCCAGGAGCACTGCATGAATTTAAATAAATGGGAAATTAATAGAAGCAGTACAACTGAGCAAATACCCTTGGTATATAAATTTTGTCCTTCCTTATACAGGAACTTTCTCTCTCTCCTGGTAACCATTTCTGCCCCACATGGGGGAAAAAAAAAAAATCTAAATTTTAAAAAAATTTGAAAAAAGCCTTAAGAAGATAAATTAATGGATTTTTCGCTGTCTCCAAACTAGCAATGAAAACAGACCTTTTACAGAAGCAGTTGTTGATAAGTATTAGAAATTCTACAGTAATAATTTAACTATTGGCCACCAAAAGATAAACCAAACAAATCAAGCCCAACAAAAAAATCTAGTGCCTTCTTGTAATACACTAATTTCCCCATCTACTTCAACAAACAAGTTGCAACACCAAGTATACCACAGCAGTTTCACTACTATAAATCTGTACAAATTTACCTTCCTAGTTTGCATAAAATTCAAACTCTTGGCCCACTGCACACATTCACCTTTCCTCTTCAGAACCCCAGATGTCGTGACCAGTTCTGTCCTACCTGAGATCCCTTTTTTTGCATGAGCTAAAACCAGACCATAAATGTTCTGCCTTTTCAGCCTGCAGACTGGTGGCCCTATTCAGGTCACCCTTGCAAAAATATTAATCCAGTGAGTGTGTGGCTTACTCGAGTCAACTCCTGCCATTGCCTGGAGGAGCTCAGGATTGCAGAGCTTAACCTTTGATATGAAAATGTCTGCAATTCACTGTTATTAGTGCATGGGCCCATCACTCCCATTAGGCACTGAGGTATTGCCTAGAGCAGGATCCATCTGCTTCCAGTCATAAAGCAGGATTTACTTCACGCTGGAGCCAACTGCCACTCCAATATTCCATACCCTCATAGATGCCATGAGACTGCCTGTGCCCTTTCTGTACTCACACAGCCCCTGCCTTTGTTATCTATAAATGGCAATTTCTACTGGAGGGCAGTTTAGCTGATATGACATGCTTTCTACAGACTGCCTCTCTTTTACTTTCAGACCTTATATAAATGCATTTGGATGTTGTAATTTTTTTTTCTTTTTCCATGTTCAGTGATTTTTACATAATTCTGTTTGACTTTTTCTTTACGTTGACTAAATACTTGCTGAAGAGAGAGACACCACTTCGGTGAGTTCCAGCTGAGGGGGAAAACTTATTTCTGCTCCTCTGGATCCAGCGCTCGTCTTTCCGTGCGGAAGCCGCGGGTGGAGCATCGCTGCCTTTGGAATGGCGAGTTCCAAGCGGCCCCGGGAATTCCAGGGGAGCCTTTCCCGTGGCTGCAGCGCCCTCTCCTGGCGCACGGGCGGAGTTCCGAGGAAATCCTCGTGGAATCCTCACCGAGGGATCCCCACCCCGGGATCCCCACCGAGGGATCCTCCCTGAGGAATCCCCACCCCGGGATCCTCACCCCGGGATCCTCCCTGAGGAATCCCCACCCCGGGATCCCCACCGAGGGATCCTCATTGAGGAATCCCCACCCCGGATCCCCACCGAGGGATCCTCCCTGAGGAATCCCCACCGCGGAACCCGGCGGATGCACGGCGCTCTGAAATTCACCAACCACGCCAGAGGAAGCCGTGCTTTGAAGGGCGGCCAGCCCTGAGCAATCAGGCTCTCGTCGGAAAATGACTGCTGAAAGGTGTCAGCTACTTTGGTCACAGGGAATCCATAGAGTCATAAAGTTTTAGAATACAGAATTTCAAAATATCCACATATTTGCAAGTTTGAAGCAAACAACAGAAAGTACCAGGGAGACGAGGTTTAATTTTAAAACCACTGCAAAGTTGTGAATGAGGACATTTGGCCTAATGAAGTATGAAAAACTAATGAGGTCCAGGAGCATTAAACCAGGCTTGTAAAGAATTTCAATAGTCATTATTGATGCTAAAACTACTACTAATGTCACTGAGTTTCCACAAGGGCCGTATGATGAAGTTTCTCAGAAAAGGAGCCAGACAGCAGAGCTAGCTGTGTATAAATACACAGCGTCACAGAGAGGGCAGAACAAGGGTCAGATTGCTTCTTTCTGGCTTAGGATATTTCACATCCAAAGAGACATTTCAAAACAGCTACTTTGCCTCTCTCTCTGCTACTTTCTAATTAAAGCACAGATAGATGCTTTCATAGAACATAAGGACCCAAAATGTGGGAAAGACAATTTAGCCTTTCGTATCTCATCTTTAACACTTCATTTATTACTAAATACCCTCTATTTGTAAATGACCCGGGTGCTTCTGCAACAGCAGCCTTCCCCATGGCCGGAGGGGATCACAGGGATTCATCAGGCCGGTGACAGCGAGCAGCCCTGCGCTCGTGGCAGGACATTGTGCTGCCATCTGTAACACCCTGGCTCGAGAGCAACCTCAGCATTCCCCCTCCTCCCAAAAACCTGCTCCGTAGTGCAGATGTTGGGAGCTGGGCTCTGAGCACGCTGCCCCTGCTGCTGTTCAGAAAACTCCCTGCTGCCTGATGAATGGGGCAGCATTAATGTCAGCTGCGGTGCTGCCCACAGAGCCGGGGTGGTGGCCTGAGCCGCAGTGCCCTGGAAGAGCTGAGCGCCAGGAGAGGTAAATGCAGCTCCCAGGAGAGGCACAATTTCCTACTATAACTGTGCATTTTCGGCTGCCTAAAAAAAAGCAAAAAAAAAAACCCAAAAAAAAAAACAAAAAAAAACAAAAAACCCCCAACATTTGTCTTTCTATCTTCATTTCACTTGGCTCAANAAAAAAAAAAAACAAAAAACAAAAAAACCCCAACATTGGTCTTTCGATCTTCATTTCACTTGGCTAGCAAAGCACCATCAAGCTGGGGGCTGATCTCCTCTTTCTTCTCACCAAAAACTAGCACCCACGTTAAAAGCCTGCACTTGAGCGAAAGTGCAAACGACTGAAACTACACACAAACCCCCTGGGAGTGTGGAAAAGCTGAGAATACAGTCAAACTTTAATGCAATTTCAGTCAAGACCTTTTCTGCACTTCAGCACAACCGTACACATCCATCTCCATGTGAATGCTCCGCTTTGGCAGCGCTTGATGAGACGAGGCAGATCTTTTCAAAGCTGATTACAATTTCTGTTTCAATCTGGAAACAAGAGTGGTTTGCACTTCCCTTGGTTTTTGAAGAGGCTGTTACATATACCTAAACCTGTTACATTTAAGAAATTTGTAACAAGCAGAAGTGACTCAGTTCCTTATAATAATGGGACATCTTACTGACACTGCAAGGTTTTTTATGCTTTTTCTTTTTTATTTCTTCCACTCTTTATTTAAAAACTTGCAGTCTCCACCGTTTTACCGCAAAAACTGTTTGTAAAGCAAGAATTGTGCTGATCGCATCAAAACTCATTAATATAACTTGTTTTTCCATTATTAGCACCATCTGAGCCTGTTGAAAGCCTTAACCAGGGCTTTAATTTTTCCACTGAGAGCTTTAAATTAATTAGTGGTTTACATGCTAACAAAGAATCTGATACATTCATAAATCAATCTAATGCAGGAGGATTACCAGAGGGTGGAAACCTATTCACTGGGGACCTCACATTCACTTAACATGGTGTGTTTTCAACAAAAGGGTGCAGGTGTGGGATAGACGGGTACCAGGAAGAGCCCATGATAATCGCTTTGCATCACTTAAAGACGCAGCGGGACTCACGGTAAATCAGAGCCCAGGGCCCACCCTAAGTGAAACCCATGTAGATATAAAAGGAAATATCATCCCACTTTAACCTTCACAGCTAAATTGCCAGAGTGGTACAATTTCTTTTATGTAGGTTACAGGCCACTGAACTAATGGAAAACAGAGTTGAATTAAAGGCCTCGGATGGGAAGAACAAGCTAACAAAACTGTATAACCGAGATGCAAATAAAGATATGAAAAAAGTAACATTTTTTTTTCTGGGTAACTATTAAATTAATCCAACTTATCAAAATATGATGGAATTGTGCATCCTTTTGGTTCATTTTAGGCTTTTAAACTAGTTTCTGCTAAAACAACATTTACTCTGCCACAAGAACTCTGCCATGTAAGTGTGGCAGCATTTCTCTCATATTTTTCCTAACTTGGCTCTGTTCACTGCTAAGAAAATTTCACAAAAATGGACACTTTTCCTGGTCATGTTTTGCGTCCAAAGGCGCAAACTCCTGGACTTCAAAAATTAAAAATATACTTTGATGACTAATGTGTAGTCTTTAGTATGTTTTGAAATAAACTTGTGATTTGATTTGCAAGCTGCTTATTTTAATAATGGGATCTCTGTCACCACAGACACCTGCACAGTCCCCATCAAATGCAGTGAGAAGTGTACACAGATGAACTGATCATCTCCTTCGTCTTTACAAAGAGTCATCCTTGATGAGTCAGAAGAGACATGACTAAGAAAATTGTGAACATGCACACTATGAAATTAAAGACTGAGTGACAGGAAGAGCCGAACAGCAATCCTGGCTCAGTGCTACTGAAACTTTCAAGGGATGGATTGGCAGTAAGTAATTCTGCATTTTGATAATGAATGATCAATATTTACTGATGGTAGTTCATAAAATAAAGAAACCTGAGCAATTGTCAGGTGTTCAGCCTGAATTATTCAGTTCACAATTAAAGTAAGTCATAAATACATACTCAATCCAATATACGAGGTATCAGATTTTCCATACAACCCTATGGAAAAAACATAGCATTTCTCTTGAAATGAAGTGTTGTTTAATCTTTTGTAGGACCTTCCAGTAACAAATCAGTCAGGAAAAATGTAACTCTGGGATATATCAAAAACTCAGTTCTTTTGGGGAGCACTGTGGGTCCCACACACAGCAAACACTGCTTGATCTCCAGCCTCAGAAAAACCTCTCTGCATAAACATGCATTTCATTATCACTCAGCAGGTGTTATTTATACAGATGCACAGACCCATTTTTTGAGCAAAGACACCACAGTGTAAGTAATTCCTACAGCACATGTTTTGTGTTTATTTGTCATTCATTTTATGTACACGTCCACCTTTCTGCACCAATTCCTGTGGTGCTGGGTGAACCTGAGTGGGAGAAACAGGGAAAATCCCACTGCACCATATCCTTCCAGCACATACAGGGACAGGGCACACATTCCCTGCTCAACCTAAAAATGAGTATGGTTTACATACAGCAGTCACCTCTTACCCTCATGACCTACCTGTGACAGCAAAACCCAAACAATTTTTTTTAGAAGCAGGAAACGCTAGCGGGTATTACACGAGGTGCCATCCTGCCCAAGGCTGGTACGATGCCCTGCACAGTTCCTGGGACGCAGGGCACCTTCCTGTGCTCCCTGCCCTGCTTCACACTGCAAGAAATGCTCTCCACAAGACCAAGCGAGGCACTGGAGGTGGCACTAGAGGTGCCATGTGCTGTCACCTGCGCCCTTCCCAGATGAAGGAGCTGGTGCCCTGAAACCTTCATGCCAATCTAACCAGCACCACAAACAAAAAGGGAGCGAGTCAAGGCGATTAGCTAATTAGTGATTAAATAAAGCTGTGGCCTATCAGTGGCAGGGGGTGCCATTCCTTTGATCCCGAGCGCAGCCGGTGACAGCGCAGCCAAGCCCTGGGGCACCCCGTGGCTGGCTGGTGGCCCTGCCCTGTCCCCAGGGCACGTCCATCACACGGAAAAGAGCAGCACATGGGCTCGGCACCCTGCGGGCAGGCTGCTGGCAGCCAGCACCGCTCCGGAGGGAGCCCTGCCGCTTGCCAAAGGCTTGCTTGCTCAGTTTTGCTGTGAGTGTTTCTAAAGTATTTGCTCCAAACGCAGGACGTGCAGCCGGCTCCTCGCTGCACGCCCTGGGAATGCTGCTACACGACTTTCCTAATCCCTGGGTTCAAATAGTCCAGCCCCTGGACCCTTGCTGCTCTCACACCGCTCACAGCCCTGCAAGTTCATTAATGTTAATTAATGACTGCTGTGTTTCATATTAAAATCACCAGCTCTGAGCTCTGAGACACAAAGAACTTTCCATACATCAACTGCTTCAAAGCAATCATCTCTACAGGCGCACTCGCTCTGGGCTCTAGCTGCAGGATAATTGTGGATATTACCCCTCAGGGAAGAGGGGAAAAACTACCCAGTATTTACCCTGGGGGCAGACGGCACCCCTGGAGAGCTACCTGTCAGCTCCTAATGGGTTACAACACTTGGCCTCTCAACAAATTATACAAAATTACACCCTGGTTAGCAGGGAGAAGTGATCTGTCCTACAAGACCACAGTGAAAGGCACAAGAAGTGTCTGACGCTCAAGAGATGAGACAACAAGATGGATGCACATACCAAAAGCTTTACCAGTTATAGAAGGTTAATCAATATTGCTCATTTCATAAAGTCTTGGATTATCCCACAAAGTATATTTTACATTCAATATATTATATTACTGTTGTGCCTCCAAGGGAATGCTAGTTTAAAAAAAAATTACAGGAAATATTTTAAATAGACTAAACAGCTCTCCCAGATTTTTACATTTGTTTACACTGAAAACTAAAATGCAATTGCAAATCCAATGCCTGATCTTTGCCATTCTTCCTCAGGCAAAATGCCTCCTGGAGGCAGCAGGAGCTTTATCTCAGTCACAGACTCTTGAATTGCAACTTTACCTGATAAAAGTTTGTTCCTCAGTTCCTCCAGGACTTCTGTTCCCATTCACACACATCACCCACAGGCCAGGCTTCCCAGCCACTCCAGCCCCATCTCAAATCTCCTTGTGGCCAACCCAAGCCACGCTGCAGACATCAAGGGCAGAACACTGGGGTGGAGTAGGGATGCAGAGGGCAGTGGCTCCCACAGCTGAGCTGGGCACACCTGGGCCGTGGTGAGAGCAATAAACTCGGAGCTGGCTTCTCCCACCTGTCCCTTAGGTCCCTCCAAATCTCACCTCACTGCATTAATCCCTAACAATTTATAAAATGCACTCATTGGAGGGAGGTGGGATTTTAAGGACTCTGCATCACACAGCTCACCCAGCATCCACTCCACAGACACTTTCTATGGCTGCTCCCCACTAAGTTAAACAAACTCGGGACCAAATTATTTATTTCACAGCCAACTACGCAACTCCCTCAGGTCAGTGTCACTTCCACGTATGTTTAAGGGGATAGTCGGGGTTTTAAGGTTTTTGAACAGGGCTGCTTTATCCCACGGAAGCTTAAGACATTTTATCTGAAGACAGGGACAAACAAACTCCTTAACAGATGGGAACAGTTCCTCAGATATTAAGTAATTAAGCACACTCAGCACATGTTGGCTCCTAAAGAAAATTGTTTTGAAGAGATAAGGCACTCTATAAATTGAGGTTTGCGGTTAACCAAAAATCTGCCATTTCATCTTTTGCTCACAAGGCTAATCTCATGAATTGGTACATGAAAAATGAAGATACAAGGAGCATTACATGATTTACAAAATTATCAGATTGAGGGGTTTTTTTAAGCTTCCATGCTTGTGTTCTTCCATTTTTCTGTGGTTGGCTAAGATTTAATAGGCAAGTAAATCTACGGCTTTTTGATCTGAAATCGCTTTTCTGTGCTTGCCTTGCTTCTAGTTCTAGCAAGGACCATCAGCAGAAAAATGAAGCAGCTTTTCTCTGCCATGGCTCTTCCAAGGAAGCCAAGCCTTGAGTTTCGTCACACTTATAAATACATCATTGTCAACCCTTTGCTGTGTCCAAGACAGCCTTGAGGCTCTGGTGACCACCTCTCAGCCGGCCCGAACGTGCCTGAGGCAAGAAGACAAGAACTGCGAAGCAGGGAGCGGGCACAGCTTACCATGGCTCCTTCGCTCTTACTCTGGGCAACTTCCCGCTGCAGCCGAGCCACTGACAGCTTCTCCCTGCGGAAAGAAAAGCGTGTGAATGAAGAACAGCTCATTTTCCACTGGCTTCCCCATCGGGGTGACATTCCTGCACATTGCTGGGGTAACCCCCGGCAGGACCCGCTCCCCTCCCCGTGTTCCCCCACAATGTTTAGTGGCTGTGTTATTGTTTTGTTTCGTGGCAGTTTGACAGAGCTGTCAATAAATCAACTGAATCCAAACATCATTTGCTTCATTCAAACAACAAAGTAGCTCATCATGCCAGTGATACGGAAACAGGCTGTGCAAATCAGATTGTGTTATTTATTTTCCTATAACCCTGCACATCAGCTTTATTCTGCACCATATTAACACATGCCAGAAGGCTGCTGCATCATCAATAAATAGATGCATAAAATTGAAATGAAAATCATCTATTCTCTACCTAAACATACTGTGACGCATTTTGCAACTACTGAATTATTAGGTTTTTTTTTTTAATTAGACTTTTTTCATATAAGATCCTTACACAAATGTTTGGCTCGACTCAATTAATTATCAATTTGCTTAATTAAGGATTTGGCAATCACAACACATTTTGAAGTACACTGAAGAGCTGTAAGAAAGGAATGAAAAGTAGTGATTAGCATACATTGAAAAGGAAAGATAATTCCACATTGTATGGGCTGGGGAAACTCCATCCCCGAAAAACCCGCAAAGGTGCCAAGCCAGAGCAGAGGCAGCACCCAGGCTCTGTAAATGCTCCTGTCATTGACTGGGTCGCTCTCATCCAGCATGAAAAACTAACTGCTCTACGATTTTATTCCCAAACTTACAGGGCAAAAAAGGAGCCTTTAAACCATTTCTCCAGAACTATTCCTGAAAAGGAAAATCTGCGCATGCCTGCCTAATTCCTGTGGAATGACAGCGCTCCTGTCACTCACCACAGCTCAGTGCACGCCTGGGTCACTGAACCAGTCCCCCCTCTCCATTTCAGCAGAAGATGTGGTATTTAAGCTAAGTCTCCCTCCCGGTCACCTGCCCCCACGTGCTCCCTGCACCCCACAGCATTCCCCACGCAGCCGACAATCGTGGTTATTAGACTAGCACCAGGCATTGCCAAAATCCTGATCTGTAAACAGGGACGATGCTGAAACCACTGAATATCAGCAAAAGTTGATGATGATACAGCCACAGCCCTGTAGAAGTTGTGTTTGTGCTCTCCAGCAGGAGATCAAGATCCTCTCAGGCACATGTGAAAAATTATGGAAAATTGAGGAGTGGCATTAGTCCAGCATTGATGGCCTTTAACACAGGTGTCCTAAAAACAGCTTCTAAAAGACATGTACCACTGCCCCCTTCCCTGCTCGGATACTATCACAGGCAAATTACAAAACTGGTTAATCCTATTTTAAGGATTTAGTTCATCTGCTGGAAATAGCCCCTCGCATTTTTGCACTGCTTCAGTGCCCTAATATGTTCTAGTGGAAAAAGCACGTATTCCCTTTGAGGAGGTTTTGACCTTTTAATTGCAAAACAAATGCCTAAAGATATTTTATGAGAAAACATGCGGGGGGTGGGGGGAGAATAAACAAACAAACCACCCTCCATACACTTCCTGCCAGTGGTCTGGAGAGATTTATTTAGCTATGCCTCCTACATCAGGAATACTCCCACTTCCTTCTCTCCATGTTAACTCCAACATGGAATCAGTTCCACATTTCTGGAATTTTATTAGAATAAATTCCACTCAAGGTCCATTTACAAAGAAGGCTCCTCCAACGACACCAGGTCTTCCCTGTCTGGGTGAGGATCCCAGCTGAGGTTCACAAAGGGTTTTCTTAGTGATTTTCCCAGTGAAGGACAGCAAAAACTGGCATTCTCAAACTTTGTTGATAGCATTGCTGCTGCTGGGAACAGAAGCACTTTTCAATAGCAGAAAATGAAAAAGAAACCTGACTATCATGTAGGAGAGGAAAAAAAAAGTGCCATAGTGGGTACAGAAGAGCCATGTGTTCCAACAGCATCTACAAATAGTCAGCTCTGAGGCAAGCAAACTCTGAGCTCCTGCTTCCTCCCTCCCACCTGCCCTCCCCAGGTGAAGGAGCTGTGCCCCCACAGCCAGACCATGCCGATGGTCACCTTCCCCTGGGCAGGACACGGCAGAAGCTCAGCGTGCCCCTGGACCACAGTGATGCCTGAGATGGTTCCAGGAGCTTTGCTGGCGATGCACTTGGCCATTTGCCACCACCTGGACGCAGACATCCACTGATGGGAGGGGCAAGGAACGTGGCCAGACTTCCTTCACCAGCCAACAGCATTTAAAACTAATTCGCAGCGCTGGGAGTTTTCACATGAGACAGATGACAGGAGAGAACAAGGACCTTCATGTCTAAGGATGACCAAATAAACCCTCTGGTTATTATCCACCATCTCAGTCAGTTCTGATTAAGGAAGCACCTTCAGCGACTACTCATAACCCCCACTTTTAACACAGTGTTACAACTAAATAAACATTTTACTATGACTGACCTGCAAAAATAATAAGCTTTTAGCTACTTTAGCCTTTCAAATGTTTCAAATGCAAAGAACATTTGACATGCAGCTTCAAAGTTAATCTGGTTTTTTTAATCTTTGCTTTTAACCAGGAAAAAACAGTAGCATCACTTTGTTGCTATATGGTTTTATTTATTTTTAATCAAGCATGTTTCATCCCTATAGCATGATTAATTAACAAAGTTAATTAGCAACTACAGCCAACCTGCAAGGAAACAAAATCCTCTCCAGGGATTTAAAAAATTAAAACATGTTCATTGAGAAGGTCTCATGTTCTCTTTTGAAAAACCTCCAAATGATAAAAGGTTTACAAAAATGCTCTTTGAAAGCACAGTTTATGCTCATAGGTTTGAATATTTGTATTGCAAGTGGCAAAATTCCCAGCCAAGGACTTTGCAAAGAAATAATTAAAGAAGCCAAACAAGGATCCAATTATATCCTTTCCAGATGGAACCAAGCACACAAGTAGTCAGTGTGTGGATGGAAGAAAGATACATTTCAAGTCTCAATATCGGTGGTAGATATTGCAGTAGCTTGTTCTAAAAAACAACAGTTTGAGGAAAGCCCATTTAGTCCAAGAAAAATATAAATGTGCTAAATAATTTTGCAAATTTGGAACTCTCCTGAAACCAAAATTTTCCCTTCACTCTCCTTTCGCCATCAGGTTCAACTCATTCAACTACCAGACAAAAGAACCCCTGTATCAGATGGCAGTAAGAGCTCAGGGCTCCACCACAAAACTGTGCTGCTCCAGCCTCTCCCCATCCCCAAGGACAAAGGCAGGGCAGTCAGTTCAGTCACAAGCCCCTACCTGTCCCTAACGCTGAACAAATGCTGACGCTCTTCCTGATGTGGAACACATCTCAGATCAAGCACCACAATAGAAGCTACACTGGATACATGAAAGGCTCCGTTGTTCTCAGTTGTTCTTTTTGTATTGCTACTTTACATCGATACAACAAATCCAAGAACTCTAGCAGTGAACTTCAGCTTCCCAAACTTTGATCTTCATTTTTATTTGGAAACTGCGCATTCAGAAGCTGTTAGATAGAGGGCTTTGCATCTCCATCTAACAAGGAAAGATACTACTTAAATTAGCTTCTGAATAAAGTTTAAATGTGCTGAAATATATCCATCTACCAAGATTTACGCTATAGAGAATCAGGATATATTTTCAGTAATAATTAATAATTTTACTGTTTTAATGAGGAAAAGTAATTTTATCTTTAATGAAGAACACAGTGAAGACTCAAAAAGAATGGGAAATACCTTAGAAAGATCATCTGAAACTGAAGGTAATGCTTCAGCAAACCTTAAGCCCCATGATCCCCTGGGAGAAGAAGGGCTCTCCCCACCCTGCCACTGTTCTCTCCTGTCCTCATCAGCCCCACAACATGCCAGCATGCATTGACAGCTCTTGCATTTTCAAAAGCCTCCACACTGACAGTTGAAGATTTCACTTTTCTTATTTTCTAAGTATTACTGCCCTACACAACAAAATTCAATAGGTATGTAGCTCCCAAGTTACTCATTTGTTCCTCTACCCACCTTTTCATGAATGGGAATGTGTTTTCTTCATGTTTCATCCTGTCTTGGAAACTTTCACTCTGAAGCAATTTCATTTAGAAGCAATCAGTCCTGCACCACAAAGTGAAGTCCAGCTTTTCTTGTAATTTTATAACTTTCACTATTTGTAAAGCCAGAAAATCACCACTGACAAAGTCAAGCTTTGAAAATACAATGAACATTTGTTTTATTGTTGGTGACTGTGGCCAAGCAGAGAGGCCAAGCTATACAAGAGCAAGTCCTTCCACCCCTTCTGGAGGCTATTTTGGAGCAGAAAAATCCCAACCAGATTTCCACTCTACACTACTGCTGTGAGATTCAGATGGTGAGTAAATACTTTGTCCTAATGGGGAAAAAGCAAACAGAAAACTGACAGAGACTCAAAACCCAGACTTTCAAGGCCTCCCAAATCACTTTGGAACCACTCCTTGTCTACCACCTACCAGAATTACTTCTCCTTAACTTTTCCCCTGCTATATCATTACTTGTAGCCACAGCATTGTTCTTCCAATGAACCAGAATAAACCACAACTAATCCCCATTAAACATGGATTAAACATAGCACAGTGCTAACAACTGACCCGGGGCAGGGCGCTAGTTTGTGCAGAGAGACACAGTTTGTGCCCGGCTTCCCTCAGCTCTAGCTTTTCCAGGGAGGTTTCCCATCCGAGTGCTGACCAGGCTTGACCCCATCGAGTCGATGAGATCTGACAGGGGAAGAGCCGAGGGTGGAATGGCTGCAGTGAACTCAAGCGCCTCTTTCAGCTCCAATTGCGGGCGCGGCGCTCAGCGATGCTCCTTCCCCCCGACCCTCGCGTACGGCAGCGCTCGGTGCTCCATAAATGTCAGAGCATTGTGGAACTGGGCTTTCAGAGCCTGGCAATAAAGGAGTCATCCTGCACAAAACATATTCGTTGCAGATTTAAAGCTGAGCAAAGTATGGGCTTGATTTAACTGCTTTTATAATAATTGCGAAGACTGGAGTTACAATAAGGGAAGTGTTAGTGCTGTCAGGCAGAAGCAGGAAAGATAGGATGAGCCACCAGCAAGGAACAGGTTCTTATTCACTGCTAATTTATTGGTAATAAAAGATAAGCCCACAGAAAATATAATTTACATTAAACTTCTCTTCTAAAAGACATGATTCTGCCAAATCCAGACAAGCAAAACAGGCAGTAACTTATTTAAACTGTATTTTCTTTGGGTGACACTAACAGCAAGGAAAAATAAATTATAACTATACCCTAAAATAGGTATCAGCAATCCGCATGGGCTCCTCACCAATTTCCAGTGCATTTTCATATACGTTAATCTGAAGAAGTTCAAAGACAACCATCTACTTACTTTCCAGAAGGGTCCAAACAAGACACCAAATACAAAAGAAATGCCATGGAAGAAATTATGGGAAAACAGGTCAGAAAGGAGGAGGCAAAGCGAAGAACATCACGAGGGCAGCACCTTCTTTATAAAAGCAGAAACATTGTCTTTGGCTAAAAAAGGGGGACAGTTGTGGCAAAGAAATTAAAAAGGAAAGGTTATCAGGAGTCCATGGCAGATCATGCCCAAATTGTTTCCATATTTATCTATAAATAGATCTATTTATCTATTTATTGACGTTGGAGTATCTTCTTCCACTTTCAGGACTGACTCCACAACACTGCCCACCTTTCAAGTTTTGTACATATTTAGGCAAACAAACATAGTTAAAGAGGTCTAGACCCAAAATTTAAAACACTGGGTCTTTTTTCTCTTGAACATCAGACAGTTTTGAACTTTGGTGATGTCAAAAAACCAGCAAGTGAAGAGCAAAAGCTTTACAAATGCAGACCCTTAAATAATTTTCATTAGTAACTGTGAAATAATTAGAATGACAAGAAATAGAGCCACCAAGCAAGACATGGAGATGGTATCAACCATCACAATCACTGCAGTTTCTTGACTAAAAAAAACCAGGAAAAATAAAGTGATTTCTCCCCCATTAGACACATATTCAATTGTAGGATAAAAGACAAATGTCTGTGTGATACAATGCCAAATCACTGAGGTAATTATGAATTATACGAAGCAATCATTTTACAAATCTCCTGGATCATTTCACTTTATGACCATTATTCATGAGATTATGCATTCAACTGCAATTTTTTTCAGATGTATTCCTCTGAAGCCTTTCTTTTGGTCTGAGATTTCAGGTAAAAGAAGAAAACAGATGTGGGAAAAAAGCTGAGTTTTTCTAGAAAGACAAAAATGGAAGAAAAAACCCCCATGTTTTCCTAACCATCTCTAAAGTCTGCAGAGAGTAGGGAGAGATAATTCCAGACTTTTTAAAAACAGCCCAAACATTGAGCAATAAACTGCAGCAGGCAAGGGAGTTACACCTGGCTCTCAACCTGAATGCAGCCTCAAGTATGAAACACCAAAAGCTAAGAGCTAAGAAACACCGAGTAAACAGCACTAGAATACTGAACTCAGAAACACATCTAAAGTACAAGTTTTTACATTACATTACTAATTAAATAGTCCATGCATAATGTAAACCTTGCATTTGTCAGAAAGCAAAGTCAAGGTTTTAGCAGGGCCAAATCCTGCGCAGATTTGCTCCCTGTTAAAACCTTTTGATTGAATATATCCCAGTTAAACTATTAAAACCCACTACTAAATCTAAATGAGCACTGGATCCATCCCACAAAATTTGTTTTTATTAAAAGAGATACATTAACTATAAACTTTATTGTCTCTGTTCTGAGATCCATACCATAAAGTATAGAGCAAAAGCAATTTGACAAATTCACACTGCTGTAGTTTGGAATTTCTTGACATAAGTGATTGATTTGTCAATTTTCATGTTCCAATAACAGCAATATTTGTATTTAATGTTTTATTATTTCTGCCAATAAGTTGCAATCCAAGAAGCATACAGTGGGAACTTGTACAATTAGGCAAGCTGCCAAATTCTCAAAGAATTATCATCACTGAAAACCTCTGTGTTCAAACAGGAAAAAAAGAAGGAAAAGACTAGTAAAAGTCAATTTGGAATATTAATTCAGCAAAAGAAACTTTACATCACAATATAGGCAGCTGTTGCACAGAGATCCTCATGCTTTACTACAAGAATTACCACTTGCTTGTTTTTTCAGGTGTTACTTAAAAAAAATATTTTATACTAACAAAAGCCTGTTTAATCAAAGCCTGTAAATGGTACCAAAATTTTCTTCCTTAGAACAGTTTCACAGCACAAGGCCTACTGTCTGCACTTTCCTAATTAAAACATATTGTGGTGTTTGCTTTTTGACAGCATCCTCAGAGCCACCGTATGACGTTCTCCAGAAGAAGGTCAGTATGGAAAGCAAATTGTCCCTCTGGTACATTGCTAATTCATGTGATCCTACCATGGCCATATATGGTCCAGGAGGATACGGTCCAGGAACTTTTTTATGGGATGATAAGACCATACAACAGGTTGCTCAAAACTTCCCAGTTTAGCTTGATAGTGCAGCTGAGCTCGGTTAAGAAAGAGGTACAGGGTCATTGCTGCATGAAAGTCCCGCTATAGAGAGAGACAACAGTGTAAGTCACCACCTTCTAATCCTTCTTATTCCCAACACACACAAACTGCCACTCTTCATTTCACACACCCACAAAATGCTTTTTTTGGTCCTAATCCCCAAATACACCTGCTCTCTTTGCTGGAAGCACCACAGCCGGTGCCATTTGGCTGTTCAGTAGAGCTGACATGGGCCTGGCGACACATCAGTCACCAACACAAGGAAGATGCTGCTGAAGCAGATGTTGCTTCTAAATGAGTCAGGTTTTTATTTTTGTGACTTGTGACACTGAAAGCAACTGCAGAGATGTGAACAGAGAGTCTTTGCTTATAGAGCTATCAATAGATTATTTCTTTAATGCTCACTCAAGAAAGAAGAGACAGAGCAAGGTCCAGAGAGGAACCACTCTGTGTAAGGGCACCTCTCCCATCCTGCCTGCCCTGAGCATGTTGTTCAGCACTTCTGCTCTACTCCAGATTTCAAGCAAGCTGTAGGTTGTGCTCAGCGTCCCTGTTGGGGCAAGCAGAGCTGCTCCTCCTCGGTGTAATTGCTCCAAGCAGTGTCTCCCAGCTAGTGAGTAAATTCTCATCTCTGTGTTTTCTGTTTAGTTTTAATCCGGGTCAAGCCATTCACTAGAGACTGAGACTCTGCTCTTGTTTCTTGTTGGGGTGTTCTGGATGATTTGCAGTATCAGATCCTTACAGCATACAGATTGATACCATTTTTATTGCATTGTTTACTTGTGCTAGTTTTGGTGTTTTTTTCTTAAGTAAATATTTGGAATCCAGAAGATATCTACCTCCTGCTATATGATTAATTCTTTGGTTTGTGACTCAAACCCCTTCAGCCATTTCTAGCAGAAGTGAATTCTTTTTTCACCGAGCCTGGAGGTAAGACGACCTTGGAAAATGAAAAACAAAGGAAGAAACAAGGAAACAAGGTTTTCTTTTTGCAAAGGACTTGGAAGCTGAGCTAACAAATTCCCCCAATCACTTTTCCTCATATATACTTTTTCTCTGGAGATCTGTCACATGGAGATGATGTGCAGTGGAAATTCTTTTGAAAGGACATGCATTTCCCTAAGGGGTTTTTAATGAGAATTTATTGCTCATGAAAGATTCAGGATTGGCAGCATTTCAGTCTTCAGTTAATGATCTTTTGTTTATTAACATAAAATGCATCACACTTAACAGGAGTGTAACTTTCCCAACCAATGCATCAAAGCACAAAAGAATTCTCACTCCTTCCATCTTATCCCCTGAGGCTGTCTGAGAGGGTGTTAGCTGAAATTTATATGGTTGTCCTCTATGAAAATGAAGTCAGAACTCCTGTTTCACGCAAAGCTGAAAATCACGGAAACAATTTTTCATAACCAAAATTACCCAGACATAAACTAACAGCAAGAAATGTGGGTAAACTACTATTGCTTCTCACCGCACCTATTCCTTCCACAAAAACATTTCACCAGAGCCAGAAAGTCTTTGTTTAGTCCTAATCCTAACTACTTTTACATTCTGTGGGTAACATTCATGCAAAGTGATGATTCCACATCCTGGCAGTAAATTAGCATCTTCAGAAACTGAACAAATTTGCAAAAGAGTGATGAAGGCTGTAGGCAACTGGGTCTGTAAACCAGAGATCCCAGAAACACATCCCTAATCCACCTCTTGTATTTTCAAGGAAATAAAAAGGCAGAAATGCATTTCTTCACCCCCCAAAAATTTTTTTTAAAAGGATGAAACCCATGATGGAAGGAAAATGGGGTGTAAGGCACAAACCCCAAATATGTTGTTTTGGACACTAAGTTCAACCAAACTCTTAGATCCCACTGCTTTCTTCATAATTAGCTTTCCTTTGGCTCTGCCCAAGAGATACACCCACTTCTCGTTTGTTTGTGAGAATGTTTAGAAAGATTTTCCTCCCTGCTCTCCACAAAGCCTCTCACTTTTGCTCTTACAGTTCAAAGAAGATACCTGATTTTGCTTCATTACTGGCTGACCTCTTACCTCTGTTTTCCAGCCCATTGTTCCCAGATCATCACAACAATTCCTGGTATTCTTTGTAATCTCTTTTTAAAGGAAGGTGTCACACAGTGTGATATGTTTCTATCCATCCAGAAAGCCCACAGCATGAGGACTTCTGGTTTTCTTAACAGGCTGCACTTGCTATGTCTTTTTTCTCTCTGAGCTATATTTATTGCAAACTCTGTAACCTTCTGGATGTCACTCATGTCCTGTTCTAATTGAACAGAGAAATACCTTGAAAAAATCATGTGGATAAGAAACAAGATCAAAATGATTTTATGCTTTGCTCACAACCCTCTCTCTTGATTTTTTTTTTTTCTCATTTACACAATGTTCAGTATTTAGATGTTCTGGTACAAATCACTAACAAATCCGCATTGACCTTCCACTCACAGAGAAAATACAGAAAAGGATCAAAGTTGGTCAGAAAGAGTCCTTTTCTCTACTGAATAAATAGTTTTCTTTTTGTTTTTTTCTTGTAATCTCATTTTGCACCCTCAAGAATACTGTTCTGGTAAGACCCAGAAATAGTGCTCAGTCAGGTGGACACATTTCTGCTGGGAACTGTCTCCATTTTAAGGCCAAAGCAGCTGAAATTCAGACCAGGCCCCTGGAGTAATTTTTTCTGTTGTAAGCCATCACTTATCTCTCTTTTACCAAAGCACCTGAGATAGAAGAGAATTTCTTCTCACATTGTTTTACAGAAAACCAAATAATCTGAACAGTGAGGTTACATTTTAGATAGAGCACTTTTGATACAGCCCCTGGAGGTGCCTTCCAATAAGACTCTCAGTGACAGATAAAATAAATTAAATAATTATTTTCTGACAGCATTTCTTAAATGTCTACATCAAACATACTTAAGATTTAGCAACAGGCAATAATTGCCATTTAGTTTTCAGTTTCAGGAATGTGATGCTGTTTATTGAACGCAAAGATTTTGAGACAGAACATAATTCGGACTTTCCTATAAATTTCTGTGGACTTGGGTAAGCTACAAGTTTTGTGAAGAGAAAAAGAGATGAAAGCTAATAAGAGGGTTTTTGGTTTTTTTTAAATTTAAAGTGATGCTGTAACAAACTTCCTTGGAAAAAGTTATAAACTGCCGGACTTCCCCCAGTCCTCCCCCAGGCTAAGGAACGTGTTTCAGTGTGCCTTAAACAAATTAATGTTATCTACACCACGTCTCACCGTGCCAGAAACAAAACAAGCAGCACGTTGAAAATCACTTTGAAGTATCCTTCAGCAACCCAACACACAAATTCATATTCATGCAGCCTTACAGCAAAAAAATCAGTTCCATGCTAATGATGTAATTGTTTCTTCTATCAGTCTGTCTATAAAAGACTAGATAAAGTCAAAGGCAGTGGCCTCTGGCTGATTATGTGTTTTGACAAATTAGATGATTAACTGAAACCTCAAACCCGAACTCTGCTGTCTCAGTAGGCCTAAAAGAGGAGAAGAAAAGCTTTGCTTTTGCAAGGACATGGCTCTACAGGGAGCTCAGCCCAGACTGAGAGCGCTCCTCAAAGAGCAGTGTTTGTGCTGAGCATGCAGCCACGCACACAGCCTAATTCCAACAGAAATTACAGCTGTCACTTTAAATAATGGAAGCAGCATACGGTAATATATGCAAAATGCTTCCCAACATGTTCATGTAGAGATGGAGAAACCAAGTTATCAGTGACACTTTTACCACATAATATGCCAGTGTAACACTTAACAACACTGAAAATGAAATCTAAACGTATCAGTGGGGCAGTGACAGTATTTCTATATTTATGAAGCTGTTTAAATTCACATACAGTCAAATCAACTAGGAATAAAACAAGGAAGACTGAACAGCAACAGGCACAAGATACACTTGTGTTGCTCAAGTTGTTTTACTGAGCTCAGTTAAAAAACTCAACATGTGGTGCCCTGAACTTGCCTCAGTACACCTTCAAGCTCTACTCTCTGAATATTAAATGAAAAAACATTACCAGTGAAATTTGGGTACTGCCTATCCTTTCAGTTAGTACAGCTCAACAAAGCTGGGCCAGAACTGTTACTTAGAATTTTTCCAGATATTCATGATATGACCGAAAACGCTCTTATAAAAAAGTGTACTGTCATCCTTTTACAAGTAAACACAATCTCAAAAAACAGTTTTCTGTTTAAAACCTGAATCAGGGAAGCAAACACCTTCAAGAAACCCCAGACAAACCAAACCCACTTGGGGCATTTTGAATCATTTTCCCCAAAGACATCAGCCAGCTCTGCTCTGTGAAGGAGGCTCAAATAGCATCAACTTCAATGGAAGTTCAACTTCAGCAAACAAAACAAGTAATTTAAAAGATACGGATGAACAAGGATTAAGATGTGTTAGTGTTCAAGCATTTCCAAACATATTAAATGGAGATTAAGAAATACTAACTGTCTGAAGTATTAAAATGGAAATGTTTTCAGCAGTTCAAATGTCAACCAGACACTTAGGCAATTCTACATTTCTCCAGCTTCAGCAACAAATAACGTTTTGAAATCATCTAATGTTTGAATAAAGCTCCTTGCCATTTTCCATAGCAGATGTATTGTATCTGGGTAATGGACTGTGCGCTGAAATAACTTATTACAGTCTTCACCACAGCCAGCTACATCACCTTTGGCAGAAAGCAAAATAAAAATCACACAGTGCTCACATAGCATCACCACAAGTATTATTACTTCATTTATAGAATCAGGGAAAGCTCAATTTCAAATCTAGGTATTGATTATTAGAGAACCTAATTCCCCAGTCAAAAGCTGTAACAAGAAAATAAATCCAGTAAAGGGCATTTTCCAATTAGGTAAGTGACCCTAATCTTGATTTTAAGCTACTTTGATATTAGAGATCATAAAGTAGAACCACACTTTAAGTATCCAGATTATTAGAGTAGGAATTAAAGCAGACATTTATAAAATTGGTAATTAATTCTGTAGGTAAATCTCCTGTATCGTGTCCATGCCTTTAGTATATAAGACCAAAAGAGCTGACAGAAAATTCATACATGGGCATCTCGAGTTTTTTCTGCTTAAACCTAAGGTTTACCTTAATTTCCTTACCTTATTTTAATCAGAAAAGGGTCAGAATGAGGCTGCAACAAGCACCTACATCAATATCCACTCCCAAAAACCAGCAATTTTCTTAGAGAAAGCCAACAGAACAAACTCCTCCACTCCCAGGGTTCATTAGCAAAATTGTGACTGTGGCTCTTTGCAGTGTTTTACAAGAGCGCATGAAGAGCTGACAGTACTTGTCTGTACAGAATATATGTTATTAATGGTCCACGATGCTCTACAGGTGCTCAGAGCTGCTCCCAACTCAGCAGATCAATATTTAAGAGAGGTTTGTGTTCACTTTCCTTCCCAAAGGCCCCCAAAGAAGAAAAGAATAGCTTCTCTTTCACCAGGCAGCAAGAACCAGCAGACTTTGAGACACTAAGGTACTTCCATGTTGACACATTTTCCTGAACAAGATATTGTCTTAATTAGTTTCATCTGCCATCTGGAGGTTATCTAGAAGACAAGTTAAGGATTTTTTTAGTGAAGCAGAAAAAACCCATATGTTTTTAGGTTGCATATTATTTCTTATTATAAAACCAGTACCTGCTCATTACTGCACATCCCACAAAAAGAGTTTTAAGCTGTCATCATCTAATTTCACATGGAAATGAAATGCCAGGATATTTTTCTGCGCAAAATACCCACATATTCATCCCTTCATCAAACGTTTTTGGTGAGAAGGCATGACCCAGACACAGAGGTCTTGCCTTGCCCTGCTGCTGGCTCTGGGCACAAAGATAAAGCCTTGCACCAGCAGCTCTTCCCCGGCCTCTGTCTGCAAAGCTCTTGGCATCCGCACAAGGTCCCAGTGTGTTAGATGATAATACAGCTACATGCTAAACTCAAAATTATTTTAGTCAGCATGCTGCTGCTTTTTTCCCCGTCTCAGATAAAGACAAGGGAAGGATAAAAAAGGATAAACTCTCGAGGTACATGAGGTCTATCAAGAGTACTTTCCTTCAGCACTGTCTTGTGAAACCATTATGTAAAACTGTCTCTACATATAGACAGTGCTTCTGTATGCACCTACAAAAACTATGGTTTTGTTTAAAAATCCTGAGCTTCCAATTTCTCAGAATTGCAAGTGACAGACAGAGAAAACAATTTATTTTCTAGATAGGTAGAGAATAATTTTCATTTTGCCTTACCTACAGGTCACGGTCTACAAGGTTTCCCAAAGACATATTTTCTTTAAAAGCAGCAATATCTTTTGGAGCATTCCCTGCAACAATACCAATCAACTCTTCTTTTATGAGGAAAATATTTCTAAGTAAATGCACACAAGTACCTGATAGCATCAAAGGTATTAATGAAGAAAAGTATTTAAAACCACTGAAAAATGATGCCCATCATAGCAAGCAGTAATTTAAGACTTTAAACAGGCAGCCAGATGGCTGGTTTCAGTCAGCCCATTTCCACTGACATGTATTTAATCAGCCGAGTTACCCCAGACAAACAAGCAGCCGGGATTTCTAAGAGCAGGACAATGCCGGAGCGGGATGGCTGGGGCTGGAGATCAGCAGGGTTTAGAAATGACTTCAGGCTGGGGCTCGCCAGCCCTTGGCAGCCCAGAGGCTCAGCCCTGCTCCCTGGGACTCAGGATGACTCTGGCACCTGCTGGAAGCCCCAGTGGCTGAGCAGGACCTGCGGGACATTCCTCCAGGGCCAGCCACAATCCCCCAGATGGGATTTTAATTACAGCCCCTGCTCTGCCGCCTCCTGCCAGCCTGCGATCCCTGAGCGCGAGCGCCAGCACCTCGGGCACACATCCCCGCTGCCAGTGCCCAGCTGGCCAGCCAAAACCACAGGGACAGCTTCCCTGGCAAGGGAGGGGAACAAAATGCTGGCCCTGCCACAAAGAAGAATTCCCTCTGACTCTTCAGACTTCTAGTCTATTTACGTCCTTTTCAGCAGAGATCTCCAGCCACTATCACACTCAGGCTGGACTCTTTCATTTAGGTTAAAAATCTACTCCTTGCTCAATGGTCAGGATTTTCCCAGGAATTCCCTGGCCAGCCACCAAACAGTCACACTGAAGGCCAGAGCCTTGCTTTAACCCATTTAACTGTAACACCCCCAATGCCTATCCTCTCCACGCCTGTATTAATTCCCTCCACATCCTCTCCTCCTGTACTTCCACAAAGCACTCTGCTTTTCACTAGGATTTTAACACTGCTGAAAGTCAACAAGTTCTCACCAATTCCAATGCATGTTTTGGAGATGGCCCTCCTAAGCAAAGCTGGGTTGATCCTGAAGTCAATGATTACGGCCAGAACCATTCAGGAGCATCTGTGTACCGTCCCTGGCTGTCACAGAGAGGACAAACCTGGGGAGGGCCAACATTACAATCTCCGAAGAGGTTAAAGCAGCTGGATCAGTAGCTACAGAGAGCTGACAGAGCTCCTCCTGTTATTTTACACAAAATGAGAAAAGGTGTCATAAATTTTCACAAATTGCTCAAATATTACAATCTGAGTACTCAAATACTTATTTCTGCCTCAGCACTCTAGAGGAAATGTGCAGTTTGAGCCGGTAATAGAACTACGTTAATGACTCCCAGAACCAGCCCCAACTTTGAAACAACGTGCCTTGAGCCTCACTGCAGAAAGAAATGAAGATATTACCCATGCCAACCACAAGAAATAATCTCATACTCAATGCTTACTGTTGTACAACATACTGCTCCACTATTTACTGCCCTTTTATGCTCTTCTATATACAAAGGCAAAAAGCACTGGTCTTTATTTTAAACTAGACAAAGTTTGAGAGCCTTTCTGAGAGGGACAGCTTTTTTTTTCATTTAATTTTTAAAAGGAATTAAAAATCCAGATCACACCATTCAACAACAAACAACAGTGGAAACCAGTGCCAGACTTCCTTATTCTCAGAAATAAAGTTGAGCAGTCTTAGGACCTTGTCATTTTGAGCATAGATTGCATTCTGGCATATCAGATGCTGCAGTAATGGGATTTTGTAAATCTGAAATGCATTCATGTTGTGTACATAAAGAAATCTCTTGATGTTTTACTTAGTTCAATGCTCTTTTTCATCATATGTACCAACCCATGCCCCCCTGCGTTCAACAGCTAATAACCAATACATCTGATGAAAATTAATTGTCTTGACAGCTTGCATAAAAACTATAAAGGTGCAAAGGAAAAATGCTGTGGCAGCATTTTCTTTCTCTGTCGGACAGTAGCTATGGAAACTATCTTCAGAGGCCAACTGGCCGCCATCCCAGTGCAGCACAAAAAAAATCAAAATGCTACTTTTAGAGGGTTAGTCAGTGGCACCAGTCATAATTATCAACCTCTAGAATGGTGCTGCACATAAGCCACAGCAAAATATTTGTTGGTTTTGTTGGAAGAAAAGCTGATATGACATTATAACACTACTACAGGCCTGGATAATACAGAGCTTTATAAACTGTCCTCATGTTGATAATTATTATTATAGCCTGTCAAAAGCAGCATAAAAACATGTAAAAATAGACAGCTATATAAAGTATCAAAGTGAAAACCATCCAATCTCCTAACAGAAAATATTTTATGACTTATTATGATAGAAATACTCAGGTAAATACTTGCAGATGAAGAGGAAATCTCTAATCTTATTTAACTGTCACATTTCACTAACTGAAACTTATCCTTTCTGAAGGGTTTTATCCCATAGAGCTAGCCTGAACAAAAGCTGTGATTTCTAATACAGTCTGAAAAAATCATCATTTTTTATGAATGCTGAGAGATTATGGAGGATTTTTCCCTGAAAAGGTAAGACACAAAGGAGCCAGAGCTTCATTATTGCAAATGCATGTGGCAACTTTCAATGCCAGCCACAGAGGAGTTCCTGTGGAAATGCAGTCACAGGTCATTGATGAGACAAACTTTTGAAGAAATATGTCTTCCATCCAGAACAGTATTCAAGAAGTAGGAAGATTTCAGTCAATTAGAAACCTACTTATAAGGAAGAAAGCTGGAGTATACATACACCTCAAATATACACACAATTCCACCATTGCAGAGGTTGGCATTTCACGCAACCGTACAGTTCTGTGACTCTGTGGTATTCTCCAGTGGAAAATCTCTCTCTGTGCATACCTTTCTCCAGTTTTTCTGGAAAAGTCCTTCTTTCACACCAGCAATTCTTATTTAAATGGCTTATGGACACCACCCAGGAAGGACAGAGTTATACAGACAAGGTTCATGTTCACTCAAAAGCCAAGTTCTCCCCAGCACCACACTGCACCAAGGCTGGGCGTGGTCCACTGGGGGCTGTAGAAATGCTGCCTCTCGAAGGATTTGACTTGAAGCGTTGGTACCCTGATGTGCACTACAAAACCAAACTCGAGTGTGTCTGAGGCACTGGGCTGGCTCTTAGCCCGTTATCCTGGCAACCCCTGAGCATCCACACAGCAGTTACGGCCTCATTCAAAAACGTCTATGCCTACTGGCAGAAGAGAACTGAAAAATAAGGCATGTGCCTAAAACACAGGCTATTTAGACAACTTTAAAAATCAGTTTAGCTCACAGATTGCAATCACTGTTATTCATGTATGTCTGTGTCTCCATCCAGCCATTTCCACTGGGAAGCTGTGATCCATCTCCTCAGCTCACGAGGGTCTGCCTGTAAGAGCTGGGAGCCAGCAGGCTGGGGATTCACAGCAGGCTGTGCTGCTGTGGCCCCATTTTGCCTGCTGAAGACCCTCTAACCCAACTGCTCCACTGGCCAGCTTGTTCAAATTGAAGCAAAGCAGGCAATTTTCAGGCTTTTAAACCAATATGAATTACTATAAATAACAAGTAGGTCAAGAGCGTGTTTTCTCCTGCATTTTCTCGTACTCACAATAAGTGATCCAATTCTGACCCCTGCAGGTCCCTTGTCAGGGTGGTACAGACATCCCTCTGGGGTGGACAGGGAGAGGTGGCACAGCAGCCCAAGGGCAGCCCCAGGGAAAACCCTAACATTATTTTCCAGTCACCCTGGTCTGTCTCCTTGTAACCTTAGTCACAACCTACAACAGTCCTTCAAGTGCTATATGATTTTCCACAGATGAAAGCTTCTTTCTCCTACAGAGGAAAACGATGTTTAAGCTGTATTTATTGAAGATATATCAATACATGCCTGCTCCTTGTTTTTAATAAATGAGCAGTGTTGAGCAGCTTTCTCTATGAAGCAGCAGATGCAGTCTCTCAGAAATGTGTATTTACTTACACTATATATTAGACAGTCAAAGAAACAAATTAAGACCTTCAATGCAGTCTTAATCCAAATTATTTCACTGGTTGACTGAGTGCCTCACCATTTGGAAAAGGACCTTTCACATATCCTATCCAGACCTCACTGATGGGATAATTTGTAACAGCACTGTAAAAGAAAAACAACAACCCAACAACAAAAAGGGGCAAGTTTTCTGCAGGCAGAGAGAAATTCACTACTGCTTCAAACAGGAAGAGAAACCCAGCTGTAGGGCTGTGATTTCATCCTGTCATGTAGGAGCTCTGCATCTGAAATATTGATTGGGGAGACTGGAGGGAAAAGGACCATGCCATGCTTAGATACCCACAGTGCCATCTATAAATCCATGCCTGGCTGGAACTATGGGATGTATTTTCCATCTAACAACAGCTCTTGTTAATTCACCTGTTACCTTCACATAGTTATATCAGCAGAAAATTGCAGCAAAAGACACCAGAACTATTTATTACATGCCTCACACTGAGGTTTGATCCAGCTACTACTAAACAAACCAAGTTATGGTTCAACTAACTTGGATCTGACTCAAAAATATGCGGTCCATGCTGCCACCATAAAAGAAGAGATTAACAGAATTGAAAGGACGGACAATAGGGTTTGTGTGCCAAAAGCCTGACTTCTTTCCCTGTGTTAATCTCATAAGAGACACCCATGACTGAAAACCTTGTCCTGCCTACTGTCCTTAAGACTATCACAGCTACATGCTGCCGAGTGAAGATGTTAAGGAGATTAATCCAGACTCCAATAATATTTATCTAAGTATTGCTAAAATACCTCTGTTAGAAAAGCCTTTACATGACAAGAGAGAGATAAACTCACATATTGATACATCCCAAACTATCCAACCTCCATTCTCACACAAAACCCAGAATCAGACAACAAAATGCACAGTAAATAATAAAGCATGTTTTCATTACTCTGCAAAGTAAAGCCATCAGGGACCACAGCCACCATTTGCTTTAACGGTGTACACTACACCAATAAGTTAAGAGCATGGGCTTTAAAGAAAAATATTTTTAACTAGCTATGAAAAATTTGATTATTTCTTTGATGCAAGTAGCTCTACCCCAGAAAACAAGACCCAGTAAAATAAAAGATTTGTAACATCTGTTACCACACTTTCTCTCCTACAGTTTTACAACTTGGTTTTATCCCTCACTAAAAAATAAGCTGTTGCAGATCTTAGTATCTTTCTTCACTCCTTCTTTGACACTTTGCAACACCTGTTTCACAAATCTCGAGACTGAACAGGCTGTCCCACTGCATTTTTTGTACTCCTTTAGTTCTGACACTTTTCTAACTCAGCATCTCAAACTTACTACAATATCCCTTTGCAGTTAAGTATTTCCTGCCTTTGATTAATTCCTGCAAACCTGCAGTTCTCTTCCTGAACACAACTTCACCATTTTCTTCCAAGAAGAAGCAAATCAAAATTCAAGAAGGTTTCTTAATTTCCTTTCTCCTCACCTGTTAAGATCATGTTGATCTCTCAGACCCTCCTCTCCCCTGGTCACCTTACTCTCCCTTAGAGTTCTGCTGCCCCTGGTTCCAGTTCCTTGCCATACAGGTCTATTACAGTCTTTCATGGCTTAAAAACAACAGCCATCCTTGGTTTTACTTCATCCTCTGGAAACACTGACCATGGTCTACACTGCCACTCATCCTCACCCTTCTTCACCCATTCTTTCCTATCTAAACACCAGAACCAGTGTTAGACCCTCTGTGAAGCTGCAGTCTCAGGAACCAACTCCTAAGTCCTCATCAGGGAGCCATGAAGCCCTACAAATCCCAGGTCACACCAGGAGATGCTTTACCTAGAGTCCAGAACAGGAAATGTGGGGATGTTTTAGGAATTTCTGAGTTTTGGATAGGGAGTTTGGACAGAGGCAGGCCAAGGTTCCCTGGTGACGTCAGCATTTGTAGCATTCTGTTCCCTACCATCCCATATGGACTGTAAGACACAGTGCCAGCCCCAGAGTCTCAGAAGTTTAGAAGCAGCTCTTCAGATACCCAACCTAGTGAGAATGTTGGGCTTTGAGAACAAATAGAAGCGCAGACATCAAAACAAATCTATTCCTGCTCTCTGACTAAAGATTCTTCATTTTTCTGTGTACCCTGCAGTCCAATTCTCTCAACATTTGCTGAGCTGAGTTTCACACATACAATGTGAGGTTTTGGAGACAGACATTCTTTGTGATCATACTTTAATTCATTAAGTGCATCTGCACTGGCAATTTAACATGAAGAGGGGCATTTTCTCAGTGAAAATTTGACTTATGTTGACATTTAAAGTCTTGGGCCCACCATTCATTCCCCCCTGCAGCTGCGCTCCAGGACAACCACCTGAGCACCCCAGATATAGCACAGATCCAAGGTCCCTGGATGTTGACTCCTTGCTGCAAGCCCAGGATGAACCTCTGGTGCAACCCCTTGGGCCAGCTGGGAGATGAAGTGGAGGTGGTGTTCTGGACCCACCAGAGATCACAGCAAATAATCAAGTTTTTTCTCATTTGTGCCATGTCAGTTGATAATACCAATGTTCCTTGTCTGGGCTCTACTACAGTGACAAGGCAAATGTGTATAAAGTTATTTAACAAGAGCGAGTATTAAAAAAAATTAAAAATCAAACCGTAGCCACATACTACAAGACTGTAATTATTAATTTCCATTGGGGAGCATTGAAAATGGTGACTGGGTAACTTACTCATCTATAGGATACAAGCTCTAGCAGAGGTAGTTAAGTCAGTGTTACTTGGGAGAGAGCCCTGCAGCAAAACTTAGAGCAAATTGTTCCTATGTTAAGTACTACAAACACCCATCTAGAGCTTAGATACCAGAGGCATTCCCAGCAGTCCCCTCTACTACCACATGTGCTATTTACATGAAAAAATATTTTTATATGCTTGAAAGTTGGCATGTCAGATTCCCATTAACACCACCAGGAATGACTGCAATTCAATCTCATGTTCGGTAGCCACCAGGAATCACTTTACTGCAGATGCCAAGCAGGCCAAGACATAACACATGGTTACTGTGGCTCCACTGGCAGCTCTGGTCTTCTCCCAAAAGCAACAGAAAGATGCATTTATTGCACTGGGTTTGGCCTACATTCCCCTCTGACCACATTTCACACAGGTGTGCTCTTAGCCAGGACACTGCTGCCCTTCAGGGCGCAGAAAAGTCACTGAAGTCATGATTTTACAAAGTGCCAGCTGGCTCCTATACCTGACCCCAGGAACATCCACTGGAATGCAGACATACACAGAGGGCATGGAGAAGAGGTACACAGGCAATCAATTCAAAGAAGGAGAAAGGGAAAGAAATGGAAGAAAAGTTCTGTGAAGATCAATGTCTGCTTCCACAGAAATGAATAGTCATGGCAACTAAACCTGAAATTACAATTCAAAATGCTTAAAGCATATAGCTCATCTTCAGAAAAAAAAACAAAAACTCAGAAGAAGGATGTGGTATAGTCAGCCACAAATTACTTTATCATCATCAACTACACAATGGGATAAGGATTTTAGCTTCCTGTAGTGGCTTAGACCAAGAGCACGGGTAAAACCTTGGCACAGAGAAGAACTGAAAGGACTCAAGTGGACATAATAAGAGAGCAGCTGCATTGTCTATTTAGAACAACACAGGCCATCAGGAGCCAAGAGCCTTTACAGAGGGGTTTATACACAAAGCAAGGGAAGTTATTAGAAGGTGGAACAAAGATGTACATGGATAGCAACTGGTATATGTTTGGCTCAGACACTTGGAACCACATGGATTGAAGAGAAATCCTATAAAGAGAGACAGGGAAAAGAAGAACGCTTCTTTTTGCTCTTTCAAAGAGTACAGAAGTGTTGAGAACATTGTTTCTGTAATACATCAACCTTTGTTTTCCACATCTTGGTTTTTCCTTCATGATCTTACATGCATTGATTATTCTGAGGAATAATTTATGTTTCAGATATGAAGCGCCAGTGCACACACCACCACAAAAGATGCAGAAGTACTCAACTCTCCTTTATGAGCCATTAAGTTCTGTAATTTAAAGATTCTCTCTGAAAAAAAAAAAAAAACAAACCCTTCCTATTTTCATTTCAAATTTTAAGTATAGAAGAAAAATATATTCTCAAAGAAACAGACAACTTCAGGGTCTCTGACATAAGTCTTGCTGCAGAACACCCAATCTTTCTCTTAATGTTTAAAACATTTGAATATATCAAAACTGTATGTATATTTTTTCAAATTCCACTCACATCATCTTGAGACTGTATACATTATCTAATGTCCTAATACTATCAATTCTTTGGTCATTCCTAGGAGTTTCTATTATATGAGATCTAAATATCAAATAGTTAGAACCAAGAAACAGAATTTTGCTGCCGGAATAATTCCTCCCGTCCTTCAGAATGGAAGCATAAACGCAAATCCTACCATCAACCTTCTGATATTACACAAATATTACTAAAATTGCCTTTTCATCCTCTATTTTTTGTGCAGTGGCAACTCTTCATTACTGCTCCAACAGCTTCAACTTCACCATGGTGCAGTTTTAGGTTGAAAAAGAGGGCTCAAACCTCCATGGAAACATCAGCCAAAAGCAGGAACACCATGCCTGTGTCTTAAATACAAGTCCCAGTTCCATCACTCTGCATGATTTTGTTTTACCTAACTACCCAAGCTAACAGCAGCTATTGAATTGCACTTACTGAGAACTGGAGCAAAGCAAAAGTGGATTGGGGTGGTTTGGGTTTTTTTGTACAGCAACTCCTTGCAAGCTACAGGTGAAGAGATACACACACATTTAGCTTTGCGTGCAGAGTAGCCTATCTATTTCAATGCTGTAACTCTAAGGTTAAGCAGGTGTCTAACTGGTGGCAAAATCAGGGTCTTAAACGGAAAATTAATCAGTGTAAGAAGCAGATTTATGCACAACACCTGGCTGCTGCTGCTGCTGCTGCTGCTGGGCTTATCTATGTAGGGATTTATGTGTGGAGACAAGCAGTGGTGCAGCAGTAATGCTCTACAACAGTTGTAACCAACCCTACATGGCACAGGAAGAAAAGTTAACTATTAATAATTATCACAGAAAGGGATGTCCGTTGCTTAAGAAAGAGGGCGACACGAACTACTACAAAGCATACATTTATACTTCAGCAACAAAAGCTTGTCAATAAGTGCTGCTACATGAAATTAACTGAAAAAATGCAGATGGAAAAAAGCTGAAGTGGAAATAACTGTCCTAGGAAATTCTATAAAAAAGAGACCAGATTGAAAAAAGCCAAAACGTACAACACACAATATTTCTGAGCTAAAGTATGTAATCTTCCTGTCCATGGTGTTCAGCGAAAGGGGAAAGTCCATGAGAGATGCTGAAACCGCTGTGAAGGTTTTATATTTTTCGTGTTTCCATCAGAGTTCTGCATGGAACATCCAATCCATCCTCCCTGCTCAGCACACCACCGAGCTGGGGGGACTCACCATATGGCTCGCTTTAACCGCGTAAATTGTGCACTGTGACGTGAACGGGGCTGCTCCACCGACACAGCCCATCACCAGTTCCACGGATTTGGCCGAATGGGGATTACACCGCACGCTGCAGCGCTCCTGGAACAGGCAGGGCTTCAGGCAGGGGCAGCATCACCAGGCTCCAGCCTCGTTCCAGACGCCCAGAATCCAGCGGGTCACAATGAGCTCTGCGAGTGCTGTAACCTGGATGACTCAAATTTTTATTGGAGTGTTTGTAAAGAAACAGCAACCTAATAATGTGCTTTTCCATACTCCTTCCCTCCACAGCACTGCAAATTCAAGTTCTAAAAGAAACATGTAAATCCACAGCAGCAGAAACCCGATGACATTTTTATTCTTGCTACTGGCAAGCCCCATCTAATGCCAGTGGCATTAATCCCAGCGCCCACTAGCAAAAGGAACTAAGTCCTGGTAAATTCAACCAAGGGCACTGGTAAGGGAATACTGTATTTAGTTTACATGATTTGTTTCCTCCTTTAAAAAGAAATGGAAAAACATTTGTGGTATTCACAGAAAAAAAAAAAAAAAAGAAAGGAAAAAAAATAAAGAGAAAAAAAAAAGTATTTTTGGTGCATCACCAATGACCAGCATAAAAATGCACGGAAAAAAAAATCCTCCGCATTCTGATTACTGCCTAGTTATTCCCCAACCACATTTAAAACTCTAGACTGCCCATTCCAGCATTTCAGTGCAATTTTTATTGACCTACTAACCTGTAACTCTGGGAAGCCTGGAGCTAAGAATGCAATAATGGCTAGCAAATACAAGTCTCCAAACAGAGTGTAATAACCTTAAGTAAACTACTGCCAAGCAAAAGTCCTGCAGATCAAACAGTTTCCACGAAGCCTTCTGCTATAAACTAGCAAAAGAGTCCCATGATATCTCCATAGTCATGCACAATAACAGAGCACTGCACTTCTGTTTACTTACATAGCTTATCTACAATCCAATAATGTATACAGCCAGCCCCTCCGATGTAAATCACTTCCCTATTTCATGTTACTTCCCTTGTTAAAAACTTTCCTAGCTTTCTAATGATAAACACGGGGTTTGTCTGGAATATCTATTTTTAAGGGAGGGACAGTGGACACTTACAAAACCATTTCAACAAGGGACTCAATTTTATATCGTTACATGGAGAAAAAGAATTGCTAACATGTAAAATAAAGTTTGCAACAACACGGTATTTATGTGGCTCTGCATTTTTTCTGCTGCAAGGCCCACTCGCACTTACTCTACCTTATTTCTGTCACTCCCCTGGGTAACTCCACCTCGGGAGATGAATAGTGGAGCTAACACCCAACCAATGCCAAAGATTCAACAGCTAAAAGCCTCATGGCCAGCAGTGGGTCACTCAACACTCTGCATTTACCTCACGCCCTACTGCTTTGTGTGCTTCAACTCATTTCAGAAAGACCTCTTCTCTACCTAATAGACTTCTTCCACGAGGAACATCTGCATCCAGCGATCAGTGCAATGTGGAGTGGTCAAGCCTTAAAACACTCAGGAATAAAAATAAAACAGAAATGAAACTCGTTAGGATGCTCCCGGCCAGAGGCACGAAACGGAAACAAAATCTGCTGCCTCTGAAGCAACAGGGCTCGAATGCAGACTCCGCGGGCTCCTGCCCTGCGGCTCAGGGAGGAAAAAGGCAGGGAAACCGCGCGTTGCCCTTCTCGCCCGGCCGAGGAGGGGCTGAGCCCCGCGGCGGGGCGGTGCGGGCTGCGGCCGGCCCGGGATCCGGCGCTCCCCGCGGCCGCGGCGCTCCGGGAGCGCAG